>JAYMTP010001664.1:0-22900 GCA_036897365.1 Geranium brycei
CGTCGCTCAGAACCGTCTTGACCCACTCGGGGTCCTCCTCGAGGAAGAGCGTGGTGCCACGCGGGTTGAAGGAGCTCCACATGAGCGAGTCGTGGCCCAGCCCGAACACGAGGAAGTTGCAGGGCGAGATCTTGTTGAGGATCTTGAAGGAGATGCTGATCTCGTCCAAGTTCTGCTGAGGCGTCACCGAGGAGGTGGCGTAGTGGAGGATCGCGCGGAGCTGGATCGGCGTCGATGCGTACGCGCCGCCGCGTGACGGGCCCTTCGACAAGGCCAGAGAGCAGAGGAGGCTGTTGTCGGAGGACCGGACGAAGCTGCCGATCACGAGCGCGCCGATGATCAACCCGGCGAGAGCCACCGCCACAAAGCACGGCCTCTCCGCGAACAGCTGTCGACCTTTCATCTCAATTCGGAGAAGCAAATTTTCTCAGGCTATGTTTGTTTGTTTCCCGAGAAAATGAAATTGGAAAAAGGAAAAAAACCAAGGGTGGGAATCTTTGTGTGGGAGAGAGGGCGGGTCGGTTAAATAGAGACTGGAAAATGCATGAGCCGTAAGGGTGCCACGTGGAAAAATAGTTTGATTATGCAAATTTGAGGTTGTGGGCTTTTTTATTGACAAAAAAAACAAAATATGTGGGAAGCGACGGACATTTCCACTTTCACTTTGTCCCGGGCTGAGAAATTATTATTAAGTTCTTTTAACGGAAATGTAACGGCTTTCAGATTTATCGGAGTGAAATGAGTCACAAAATTAAGCAACGAAATGGTAAGTTATGGAGGATGGGTTATTTACTTATTGAGCATTGCTGAGAGATATTAATGCAAACTAACTAAAATTAATTATATGTACCAAACTAAAATCTAAACCATAATGAGTTGTGAATGTATACTAAATTAATTTGTAGTTTTACGTGTAATTTATTTATAGTATCATTCAATGAACTTTGCATGATCTTATCATATATAATATGAATCGTGTGTACATGTCAAGTGTGTGATATACAAATTGAATTCTAAAAAATCTTATTTTGTTTATGCGCATAATGCTCATAAAAGGGGTCTTTGGTCACCTAAATTTAACCAAGATCGATCATAGATATACTATAAATAAGATAAGCCAGTTATATATAATTTTAAAATTGGCATAGAAAATATTTGGGCAACAACTCTCAAAAAGTCATTTTGTTTTTATATTATTTTTTTAAGAGGTTACATGACCTTAACGGATTATAAAGCAACTAATCTAGCATTACACTGGATAGTTAAAGTATTAAATTATGGGACAGACTCCACAACATAATCCCAGTTACTTTAGTTAAAGCAAATCTGGCTAATTCATGAGTTTTGGAATTATAAGAACAATGACCGAAATAAAAGATAGCGCAACAACATGCCTCTTACAACCTCACGGCCTTCACCTCGAATGGATTGAGACTCTCTGCGAATCTATTACAAGAACCACCCCGAGAACTTCGAACATAATAACTAATAGCGCACCGAAATGCCTCGTGCAAACTCGCGGCCACTACCTTGAATGGGTTGAGACTCTCTGCTAATCCGTTACAAGAACCACCCCGAAAACACTTAGAACAAACCCCTAGTACACCAACTCAAATAAACCTGCGAAATAAAACGATTCTCTTCAATCATCTTCTTAAATCAAGATCCATGTGCCATGAGAATGTATTGAAGCTTAAGAAAACCAAGACCCCCTAGTTCGGTGTGCTTGCATAAATCTGCCCATCGACGCCAGAGAACTCCCGATCCCTCCCAGTACCGAGCCATCAATGAACCAAACCCGCAACAATCAAATTGCCGAAATTTTCCTACCCTACCTCCAATGAGCCCCTCTCGGATTCGTCTGCCCTCGATCCTGCAACAAGCTAATCGCCGGATTTTCTCTGCCCAACCTCCGCTGACCCCCTCTTAGAACCGTCTCCTCTCGCAGGTGATATCAAAATACTACCCGCTCATCCTTACCATCGCTAATTCCAAAAACTTTTAACCAAAAAAACATAATTCGAGTTCCAACCAAAAACTGTTACAAAGTCAAGATAGTTCCAACCAAAACCCATCCTCAATTTCAGAGCCACCGACCTCTACCTTCCTCCCGACCAAAACCGCTACCAATCGTAGACCTCCGTTAGCTTTCCCCTGTCTCCTTCCCTCACCGGTCCTCTCGTCCATACTCCACCACAACTCACTGACTTCCACTCCGCCGTACACGCCGCGACCCTCCTCAATTCCTGCCGAGACCGCTAGCCCCTTCCCCTGCCTCCGACCCTCCAAACCACTACCTCCTTCCTACTACTTTGCCAATTGCAGACCATAATTTGATTTATATGAAAGCTATCCAATTTGAAACCTTATATATTTTAGAGTTAAAATTTAATTATGTATAACTTTTCCAAGTAAGTGACAGCCAAAGAGAGTCAAATTACATCTACTGGCCTTAATTACTCATTCATAAAGCTATTAAATTGAATTGGTCCATTTTCTAAGTAAATTATGCCTACCATATATATTTTTCTTATTTTTCCATAATAAACCTCAATTGGCTAGTGTTTGGTTTAATTAAAATCGCTAGGAACCCAAATATCACTTCTTCAAAATCACATTATTCTTTCTAATTTTATAACACATTTTCTAAACATTTATCTATTGTCTCGACATGAACAATCCACCAAAATAAATGTCACAAATTACATAGCATATACTTATAGAATTCTTCTTGAAAACTATGTTGTATATGAAGCGCTTAATATTAATATATATGGTTAATTTGTCATGTTGTTCACGTAGGATTATTATTCTATCACACAAGTATTCTAACACTTACTCTGAGGAATTAGTGCATCTTTGGTGGTCTATATGGAGAATGAGAAATGATGTTGTGTGGAAAAACAGGAACCTGAACATGATCTTCATCTCTTCTCTGTCGACTCGCTCCAGATCTGACTGGCTAGGGTTGCATGCAAGACCTCCGCCACGTCCCAGAACCGCCACAGCTCAGAAATGGGCGAAATCTTCTCCAGACTGGGTCAAAGTTAACATCGATGCGGCTATAGATCTGACGGGAAGTAGGGTGGGAGGAGGGCTGGTCAGCCGTGGCGTTGACGATCGACTCCGGGAAGTGAGGTTCTTCACTCGTCCGAGCATAATGGATCCTCTAACGGCGGAAGCGATCGTCCTCAGAGAAGGCATGGTTTGGGCAGCTCAAAAGGGTGAGACCAGAGTCATCTTTGAGACTGACTCTCAGACACTCTGGACTCTTCTCATGTCCTAATCCACGCCAACCCCCCTTATTGGTTCTCTCATTACAGATTGTAAAAACTATTGTTGTAAATATGTAAATGTTATGTTTTCTTTTTCCCCTAAATCAGGTAATTAGGCAGCATGTTACTTAGCTACTAATGCTCTTTCGAGTCCTGATCTCGAGTTTAATAGTACTAATGTACCAGACACTTTAGCTCATATTGTATTGGCAGACGTTCCTTAATCTAATGAGCCTGTCCCCTTTTCTAAAAACAAAAAAAAAACTTACTTCATCATGATCATTGCGTTAATGGAGACCATTACAAATTTAATTAATCACTAAGCAGGAGTAGTAGTACCACTTGGGAGCAAGTGATTGGTAACAGAGTTTGAACCGTCATCACCGTAAGCATCTCCGAAGCTTTGTCTAATAGCTGTCCGTACATATATAGCCCAGCCAGTTAAAATGGGCCGAGTGTAAGTAAAAGACCGGCCCGATGTTCGATCAATTCCCGAAGGACGAAAATAAAAAAGAATTGTGGCTTCGCCCGGGTTCGAACCGGAGACCTTCAGTGACAACCAACTACGCCACGATGATCATGTCGTAACAGTTATTATTACTTTGATCAAGTATGTTGAGTTGGTGAAGAGAGAGCGACACGGTTTGTGGGTTGAGCGACACGTGGAACGCCAGCCTTACGCATTAAATCCGACAGGTAGTCCAAAGAAAGGACCCATTACTACGTACAACAACCCTTTCCCCTCCTGGCTCACTCTCATTTACTACTCACCCGTCCAATAATTTGAAGGCCCTCCCCACCATATATGACCACCTCCACACATGGATCGATGGGTGCAAATGGCAAATCAGCGAAAGGGCAGCGTTTTGGCGGTGATGATGTTGGCGGGGGTGGTTTTGGCGTGGGGGCAGGAGGACGTGGGGGCGATGGCGAAGGAGTGCAGCCCGATATTCCAGAAGGTGATGGGGTGCATGGAGTTTGCGACGGGGAAGGCGGAGGCGCCCAGGAAAGAGTGCTGCGAGGCGGTGACGGAGATAAGGGAGAGCAGCCCCAAGTGCATGTGTTTCGTCATACAGGAGACAAAGAACGGCAGCGAGCAGGTAAGGAGCTTGGGGATTCGGGCCGACAAGTTGCTCCAGCTCCCCACCGTCTGCCACCTCAAGAACACCAGCGTCACCGACTGTCCCAGTAACTACACATCATCACTCTCTCAATATCCTTCTATCAACTCTTTCTTTACTTTACTACATATACGTGTGTCACTATCCACTTTATAACTATAATTCATATACACCTGCAACATCACTCAGTTAAGTACTGTCTTTTAAACATACTTTAATATAGTTCTGGGTAAAACTATTATGTATATATACAGTTTATTCATATAGTTGATTGGTTTAATTTATGGTTCATTATGATTTAATTTACATATGTACAAATTTGATTGAACAATGTTTATAGATATTTGTTGTTTTATATACGTGAAAGAGAACACTAAAAGTACACTTAAACTTGAACATGGTAAAATAAATAATAATAAATTAATATAATCACATATTCAGTTCAGCTATCCATTTTTTTATTTATTGTGTAGCCGTATATATACATGTATAGTCGGATGATTTTAAAATCTAATTATAAAGGTAAAATTTATTATTTCTCCTTGAGTTACTGAATTATTTGAATATTGTGAATGCACAGAACTGTTGGGTCTGGCAACAAACTCGCCGGAGGCTCTGATATTTACCAGTAACTCTACTGCTACACCGTCTGCTCCGGGGACCGCCGCAAAGGCAACACCCACGGAGGCCACAAAAGCGGCCAACGAGATCAGCGGAGCCGACCCGCTCCGACCTCGTTCACCTGCTGCTACCGGAGTTGTCGTGCTCTTTCTCGGAATATTTCAGGTTGCTCTTGGCCTGATCATAAGCTAGTGGAGTTTTATTTATTTTTATTTCATGTTATTGTGTGTTGAGCAGATATTTTGGACTTGTAATAACCGTTACATTATGTACTTTTAAATGTGTTCTACTTTTAGACCGGTGAGGTTAGATTATCATATATAATATATGTTACTATCCATATGTTAAATCCTAAATAATTAATTTGTTTTATTTTTGTATAAATGGGTAGTTGAGGAAATCTCTTCATTTTCATCCATATTTTCAGACATATGTACTTTATGATTCATGTGAGGTAGATAACGGTAATTAATATCTAGTTGAAGTATAAATTTCAAGACATTTTTGCATTCAACATTTTCATTACTTTTCACCTATATTCATTAATAGTTTTTTTTTTTAAATATCATTAATTGTTACTTTCATATTTTTTTAATTGTTAATCTCTATATCTATATAAAAAAAATTGAATCAACCTCTATATCTATAATTGGTTGTTTACTTTTCAAAGATTATTAAAATGATTTATTATTATTATTCAAAATCATCTTTTAGAAATAAATCAATCTGTACTGACAAACAGTAAAACATGGTGTAAAATGCCCTATTACCTGCGTGTTCATTTATTACCTATTTAATTAAAATTACAATTAAATTTATGGGAAACTTTTGACTATTTTTTTTTCCCAACAAATTTATAATTCAAAAAATGAATATTCCAAGAAGAAAAACCATCTAATTAAAACTTTATTTCAAATTATTAATGTGTTCATAACCGTCTAATATAAAAATGGGATAATGATAGTCTCATACTTTAATTAATTTTCTTTCTTTTTTAGTATCCTAACAATTTTTTTGTGACAACTTACGCTAAAATGACTAAAATATCCATGATTAAGAAACAAGAATTGGATCTGGTCCAACTGAAAACAATTAACGGTCCGACCACCATTCAATTGAATCAAAGATGAGAGATTTAAATCGGTTTAATTTTGAGTTTTAATTTGAACCGGTTCAATTGACCTGATTGAACCAGAGACTGCTCAAATTGAATTGGTTCAACCAGGAGTAGTTTAGGTATTTTAGGCATTTTAGAGGTGCTAAAAAGAAAGAAAATTAGTTAAGGTATGAAACTGTCATTTCACCCTATATTAAGTGTAACAAAGTGTTGTTATCCCGGTAAAAAGCGCCAATCGTATTTTATAATTAGGAGCCGGGCTTTTTGGTATAGCTCAAATTTTGAAGAGCACAAAAACACTGAACGCTTTTTCGAATCGAAGATCTCTCCGATCCCTCTCGCCGCCATGTCTCAGGTGATTGATCTGTTCCTGAATTTTGTTTTGTTTTTTTCGCGCCTAGACGGAACCAGCAATCTTGACTTGTACTCCGATTTTGATTTATCGATTTCATCGGATCGACATTTCAATATTCACACGAAATGGAAATGAACTTGGAATTAATTTATTAGTTATTGGATCTTGGTGGGTGTAGATTGTATGTTAGATGCTTAATTGTTCGTTTTTGTATCTGAACTATTTAGAGTGATGGAGATGTGTGGTGTTTGGTGTGTTGGTTGGTGCTGAACTATGTTTGTGATTGCGAATAATGGAATTTGACATGTTAATTTTGAATGTGTTGTGTGATTTATGGTGTAGTAGCTGAGAGGATCTTAATTTGGGGGTTTCCAAGATGAGATCCCCAATTCAATCATAATTATTAGGGTTACTGTCTTTTGAATTTTCAATTTGAATGGTAGATGAGGAATAAATTTTGGGCCTTGTGTACAGGTGGATAACAGAAACTCCTTGGCAACAAAGCGTGCTAAAACAGACGGTATGCTATATGTTTACACTGCTTCATTTACTCCGCCTATTTGGAATTTATTTGTTTTTGCTTTATTCGAACCGACAGTTGTCGCATGTTGTTGTGGTGGACCAACAGTTCCCGCACGTTATTGTGCTGAGTTTACTAGAATGAACCATCTTATATTTCCACATTGCTTCTACATGCGATTCAAATAAATACCATGTTCTATCTTTGAGGGAAAAAGTGGATTTTGAATTTTGAATTTTCGTACGAAACCTATTTACATATATACTGAAAAGTTATAGTTTTATTTCAACAAAACTCTCAGTTAAATTTCTATACCCCATAGTGTCTAAAGGTTGAAAGTAGTTTTGGATACCATGTATCTAATAAACATTGCTATAGTTTATTTTCTTTTTTTGCTTTTCAGAAATCCGCTGCAAAGCCTATGCATTATGTAACCTCCTTAGAATTACTCAACCACGCCTCCTCAGGTTGGTGTCACGGTGCACTCTCTTCAATGTATCTGGGTGTGGGGGTACCAACTTATGGATCCACTATCTTTAATGGATCATATATTCCTCATTACAATATTCCATTTCCAGGCTTCAGGGCCGGCTTCACCATAAAAGAAGTGAAACAATTATTTTAGGCCCACCCCAAAATAGGCTTAGGTATGTTAATAATTTATAGACCCAATTTTAAAAATAAAGGCGCTAAATAAAGACTCAAGTATGCGAACAAATACCTCAATTTGTAATATCTTCCTTTTTATAAGAAACAAAAAGCCATTTTTTTCATTTTTGCTTTAGGCCCAAACAATGGTTGAGACAGTCAGCTTATAATTACAGTTATGGTAGTCGCATTTCTGTTGGCCTCCCTTATTGACCTCTGAATTTACCAGCACCAACTCATTATTCTGGTGAATCCATGATGGGTCATGGTATGTTTTGGTTACATATATCTAGATGATGCACTTTTTTCTTCTTTCTAAAATGATCTCCATTATTGACTTGCAAAATTCATCAGTTAAATTTTCTATTGTTTCGTTGGCATGCCTTTCTTCATTCATAAGGTGATGACTGATGAGTTAATGACCTGACCTGATAATCATTTATTTTTGTGTCAAAGTGTAGGTTTACAAATAAGTCCATATATATGCAATTCGTTTGATTCAGTATAGATAAGGCCCTTTCTCTTCTTTTCTTTATTACTTGTATCATACAGGCAAAGAAGTGCAAACACACCATATTGGAAATCATTGACACATATCCTTTTGCTGAAGGGTTCCAGACACGCAAGTGCATGCTTGTAGTTATGCTAAATTTGAACGCAGTTCATATATTGAGAATGTGGATGTTATTCATAAGCGTACATTTTGTACAGTGGTCAAGGCCAAGGTTTTTTTCCAGATGATATAAATCACAAAAGAAACTGTTCGGGCGTGTCTTATAAATTATAATAGTTGTTTTTCAATACATTATGAAACTCTTAAGTGAAGGACTGATATCGTGGCCTTGATCCATAAGCTTGTATTTTGCTTTATGGAACCCGTGACAGTGACTGTACGTGTCCAAAATGCGGAAATATGAACTTCTCTTACAGAAGCACGTGCAATACACCGAATCCTGGTGCACAGGTTTGTACTGCTATCTTTTGACCTGAGTATAGTTGCAGCTCTCTATCAAAGGGAGGAGGCACTATTCACTAGAGGCCTTTCCTTGACTAAGGCAGGAATCGGTTAGATTCTTTGTATTGGTAATATACCTATTACATTATGTCATGTTTTTCAGAGCAAAAGATGCGAGACAGTAGCTGGAAATGCGACAACTGTAACAACATAAACATCCGTTCAGGACAAAGTGCAACAGGCAGAATTGAAAGTCCCCTTCATTGACAGCATATGAGAACGATCAGGTTTGTCGTGTGATGTACTTCCCTTGCTGGAACTCTTGTTTTGCCTAACCATCTCTGTAAATTCTACACACTCGATTATAATTCAAATTCACAAGTTACAGTCTACCAATATGGTTAAGGCTATGTGTCAGAGATCTTGTAGTGTGCATAAGCACACTTTATTTGCATCTGTCTACCGTTCCAGTGAGTGCTAGGAGTCGTTTGAGGGTTGAGAAGGTCCAGAGTTGCTGTCGGTTTCAGAACCTTGATTGTTGGTATTGGTCATATGGAGTTGTAAATTTTCTTTGAAAGTTAAATTGGGTTTTTTCATCCCTTAGGTTGTATTGGGATTATTATGGAAAAGAGAATGGCCCCTTCTTTCTGCATAATTAGGAACTGTCCATTCTTCGTTACATTCTCATTCACTCATCCCCTTAACCTACTCCCTTTTATTTCCTTAGGATAATTTGGGGATGGGTTTGAGAATGTGACTGAAAATAATAATTCACTATTCATTCCTATTTATACACAAATGAGAGGTTATTCACCTCTAGTCAGCGTTTTTTTTAAAAAAAACACTATCATACATACTTTCTTGTCAGTCAAACAGAAGCATATAAAATCCCATTACTTCTGTTGGACTGAAGTGTTTGTTTTGTGAAGTTGGGGTTACCATAGTCTACTATTCTGTATATCCTTCCAGTCAGTGGCTGAGGTCAAGTGTTTCAACTTGGTTCTCTAATGATCTGATATAAACAAGTAAAATTGTGTATTTGTCGCTGTGGACTACTGGCTAAGTGTGTGGTGACTGACCTATGAGAAAAAAAATTAGTGCTGTGAAAATTATATGTGACGCTGGAGTTAAAATGCAACCAAAAAGAGTTGATGAAATCAAGACTTTAATGGAATAAAAGCAAGGCAAATGCAAAGGACACAGGAAATGAAGTACAAAAAATTGTCTCGGGATGATGCAATTCTTCATTCACGATCCGCCAATTTGAAAGTAAAGATGGATGTGTCCTTCAAGACCATTTTGTCCCATATTTCTAAAGAATGAATAAGTAGTTATGTAAGGTCACATCATTTTAACACATGCACCCAGAGTAGTAAGGTCAACTTGTTAATTTACAACATTTTGTAATATGAATTGTAAATACTATCATAAAGGAGAGCCAAATGGCAAGTAAGCATTGTAGGGGAACAGCTTCCAGTTTTCATGTTTTCATCAATATATTTAGTGTTGTATGTTGGCATCAAATTCATTATGTGGTGGTAAGAGCAGCTTTTCCCAACAATTTTAATGGGAATAAATAATTTTGTGGACGTACGCTAGTAAAATTGAGCCTAATTTTGATAAGGTTTAAGCTTGAATGAGTTTATATAGTTAAGTTTAACTTGAAATATAAAAGTTAATGTCAAATTCGACTCAATTTGTGTAATTTTTATTATTTATATTCATTAAAAATAAATTTAGTTATATTAATAAATAATAATTAATTAAATACTAAATAAGATAGCTCACAAACTTATCAAAGTTTGATGAGTTGAACTCAAACTTGGTGCATTATTAATCGAGCTTCATCTTTAGCTCAAACTCAATTACAGTATAACATTTAATTAATTGAGTTTGAGCAGATCGTTCATCCCGTCTACACCTCTAAGCATGATGACCTGCCGAGAAAATTAAATTAAATTCTAGAATATATGTTTTACTCTGAAAGATTAAGGATTCTTTGTCAATGAAGGCAAACAAACAAATGCACCTTAAGATGAATTAATAGCTCATCACCCCTACAAAAAAAATGGAGTGGAGTGCGGGCGCTAGACACGTCCAACTTTTGACGGTTTAAACAAAAAGACGGGCCGAATGGAAAACCAAAAATGATAATTCCATAAGCATATTTGAGAAGCAAAATTGAAGGCAGAAGCAGAAAATAGTAGTAGAACAAACTGCTAAACAAAACGTTCGGTACCACTGTCTCATAACACCATAAATTATGAAACCTTGTCTTGAAATCGCTAGTTCAACTCGTTGGGGTAGAAGACAGCATCATAAGGCGTCCTGAGCAGCCGGAACTCTTGTAAGCTGCCATCACCTGGCGAAGACAGTGCGTGTGCTCTCAATTTAGTTGACTCCTGCTGGGTGTGCCAGAATTCGGAGCTTCGGGCCATGGCATACGTTGCGGGCTGAGAAAAGCTAATGTGACTGGAATGAATCGGACGGTCTAGTGAGGTGGCTTCATGTTTTGATGGAGACCAAGAATTAGTTGACAGAAGAGAGAGAGCACGATGAAGATCCTGGGTTGTTTCCAGATTGGACGAGATCCCAGATTCTTCTAAACCTGCAAAACCAAATGAAGAGAGAAAGCTCTCATCATGAGCTCTTGGACCATTAACACCAATTCTAAATGTTAAATTTATCATGTGGCCTGCGGAGCATTTTGGAAGTTCTTAGAAAGTTTTGGATTTGTCATGGCATAATAAATTAATTAATGGTGAATCACAATACAAAAGATTATGAATCTTACATAATATACATTATGCCTTGACTTGTTCAATTCCCAACTAGTAGCATTTAATTCTTCCCATTCCAATCAACCATCTTAAATGACCGTTATTCCCATATAGACTTTCTGTAGTTTGCTCATTTCTCAACATATGAATTCCTAGAATAGTTTTTTTTCTTCTTCTAGTTTATGGGCTGCTTTTATAATCTGCAACTTAGGGAAAGGAGCTCTTCGGATGGTGAACATTCAGAGGTATCATATTCATATTTACTTATTGAATTATTGCTAAAGCATGAAATTACCAATCTAAATGGGTTTAACTAATCTTAGGGATAGAAAGTGAACACTTGTTTGGAATGGATGGAGTAATATAAATATGGAATAATCTCATGGCCAACTTTAGAAAGGAAACAGGACAAACCTTGGAAAACCTGAGCTGTGGTCACCTTGGTGGACAAGAGCCTATTGGAATCGTGAGAAGCCCTAGAGATTGGAGCTGGCGGCTGATTGTTGCTAAATTGTATTTGATCTTCTGCTCCTGATTTGGTAGACTTGTACGGATGCCCATTCGTTATTGTGAAGGTGGCCCCACATGTGTTTTCCCACGGTGAAGTTGAATCTGCCCTTGCATGAACAATAGAAGACCTATCCAAGACCAGGTCCATCTGGTGCCTCATATCTGAACAAATAATCACATATTAGATATAATGAAATGCATTGCTGTGGTGTGTGACGCGTGTCTACCATATTTTACTTCCATGTCTATGAAATTTAACTCGAAATATTGTGGCAAAGCAACGATTATGGTATAGTTAACTGAGGGTTACATAATGCTTCATGTCCCCAACCGAGAATCCTATAACTGAATTCGAAGATGCAAAATCAAGCGTTTTATTGACAACAAAATAATTGGCCCAATGGATACAAATGGTTGTGCACACCATTCAGTTAATCAAGCACAAGCTTTTCTCCCAAGTAGAAACATCATCATGCACAGACCTTTTCGTTCATGATCCAACTGAAAATGTGTCAACCGCTCATGGTTACGAAGAAGAGATCATCACCGAGCTCCAGTCTATGAACGAGGAGGCAGATCAGAATCTCGCATTGGACCCCGTGATTACTACCTAGTAGCATCCTCCGCAATCTCTTTTTTTCTCTAGTTTTTTTTTGTATCTCCCCTTTGTCTAAGGGCTTGCTCTGTATTTCTCTTTTCTCGCTGTGGGTTTGTGGCTCCCTTTTTGGGATCTCGTCCTTTTTTCTAATATACTTCTTATTCGCTGATAAAAAAAAAGGTGCATACTATACAAGTTAATCCTACCCTACGAGGGTCTAGGATCCTTACTCAGCGGTGTGAAGCAATGCAAGATTGATAAGTGAAATATGAAACTCGGCCAAGATAAAGCTGAGTGAAGGTTCATTCATAATAGGGACAACAGGCTCTGCTTGGTTCATTTCCACGTCCAAGTCCTAATTGTAACTATAAATGGCATCAGCTATGACACTGTTAGCATTAACAATAGGTTGAAGCTAAGACAGGCAGGAGCAAGATTTAAAGTTGAAAGTGGAATATGAAATCCAGGTAAAATGCATAAGAATTACGAGGGAAAAAGAACAAAAATAATTCATAAAATGGTCTCTCTGGAAAACTAAAATGATGTGCAAGAAGGCCAGTGGCAAAACTCAGTACTTTCAAATTTTGTGTTAAGAATGTCATGCTAGGAAATAGTACACTGAATAATGCTGAAATGTGTGATAATGAGAACTCTGCAGAATATATGAACTACTTTAATATAGAGGACTGATCAAATGCAAGAAAACTCTAAAAAAATTTAGGGGTTCCTTATATTCGTACGACTTTATCCCCCATTCTAAATTAGTTTGAGCATAAAAAGATTATAACCAGTTGATCAAATTAACACATTTTGGCAATGAAACTACAACAGAGTACCAATCATTTGTTTGCAACTGAGAGTATGAGAACAATCTTCCACAGCAATTCAGAGTTGCTGGAGATGGACAGAGATTGAAGTTCAGTAGTAGATTTCAATAGCATATCATTCAAAAGCTAATCAAGCAATACACTCTACCAAAAGAAAGAGAAACAGGTCTACAGTAAAAGAGAGTACCGTTGAATGATGACAGCCTCCCTTGATTTAATCGAGCAGCTTCTGGGTGTGGCTTGCGGCGCCTTGCATTGTGGTCAGTGAGACGCCTCCGGCAGCTTCGCTTCTTTTCATCAAACTCTGTCAAACCATGGAACCTTCAACATGAAGGACCACACAACACTCATATTAAAATCTCTATTTAGCCTACAAAGTAAGTTGTAAAACAAATGATTAATTAGATTATGGCACAAACACTTTACAACTTTACCTGCTACACTGCTGGCAAAACCGTCGCTCTTGACCACCTACAATGACCTTAGGACACTTGGAATGACTTTCACAAACTCTGTGTTTGCGATGGTAACTTTTAGCAGATGTAAGGTCCAAGTTACAGCCTTCAACTTGGCAACGTTGGGCATGTGTACTCAGACAATTGATCTTCGATTTCTTGGTTAGTGTCTCTGAAGACATGGGAACCACAGATAACGGGGTCTTGGAATTGCTCCCTGCACAAACATCTTCAAAGTATGTCCGCTTACCAAGCTTTAAACCGAGTAATGGTTCACCAGAGCCAACTGAAGCCTCAAATGTAGGAGAAGAGCCATTCAGGTTATTTGTGGTGTAATCTTTTTTGTTACTAAAGTCTTCAGGAATGTCTTCAAAAGGAGTGAATTTGGGAATTTTTGTTTCCCCAATTGACGAAGAATTGTTGGATGCTGATTTGGAGCTCTTTGAAGAAGAAGCATGTCCGACATCAGAGCCAGAACCACCACCAACCCCAACTCCAGGAGATGAATACAAACAGCCAAAATCAAGGGATCCTTCACCATCAATTATCCAGTCTGATGATATTAGCTTCTTAGGATATTCGGTAGCTTTTGCATTGAACATAATTAGGTTCTCCCAGTCCCACTGTAAGGGGCTTTTTGCATTCCCCTCCATCAAAAGGGATAGAACTTCACTTGACTTCAGGCAGTCTTCTACAAAGAATACACAAACAGCAACCAGATCCTACGAAGAGTGGCTTAAAATCAGACTTACACCCTATTACGCTTGAACAAATCAACACTGAACCGCAAAACATTAAACAAAAGTGAACAATGAATTGAACCAAATTGTACCAAGGAATAGGGTTTTACCTTCAAAACTCATGTCATCATATCATCAGTCATCTTTTCTGGTTCAGAAGGTTACTGAATCATCCTACGATCTCTCCGGTGGCCCCTGAGCTTTACACATCACATGGTCCGGGTTCTTTGTCTGCTACCTCTTGCAAGTCCCCACCATTCAAAGAAACAACCACCTCTGGTCCCAGATAAGATGGTAGATGTTCCCCCAGCTCCTACAACTGTTTGCGGTTTACTCACTCTTTTGTTCTCCAAATCTAACCAAACTCCTCGGAGAGTTTACCGTTACCTATCTACCCGTTTCAAATTAACCACACTTCTCCCACACACGCCCCATGTTTCTCTCTCTCAATAATTCCTAGGAAGTGCAGCCAAAATTGAATAGTAGTGTTTCACCTTTTAACAACATACTTGGCTTCCAGCTATTTAGTGCTTTCACTTCACTTCCAATAATGTGCACCATTAATCATCAATGCAAGCTCAAAGTCAGTATCGAATTCTCCCTGCACCAACCGAACATCGACCATTAGAACCTAACATCACAAGAAAAATAGAACCAAACAGTTCCTCTAACCAACCCACAAATCTCCTCCTTTACAATCATGATATATTGATACAACCACCCAAGCGCCTAATCAAACAATATGTACGCATCACCTTTAAATAAACAAACAATCAACCACCAAATACATTAACTAACACCCAGCCATTATCAACCAATAAATCTACAGAAAACCAAAGCAAAAATCTGTCCCATCCTCCAAAATCACTATGCTGTAATGTTATTTTCTTCGTTTATTTGATTTCTAGCTGTAATGGAACATAACCAGGACAAATTTGTCATCGAAGCTGAAATTTTCATAAATAATGCAAATCAACTCTGAGGTAAGCCATGGTCCCCATCCTAGGGTTTCTGTAGGTTTTAGGAAAGTTTTGGTCCCCTCTCTACTGTACTATAGCTTTTAATTGCAATTGAAGGAAAACAAATTTCCATGGGAAATGAGAAAACAAAATCAATGAGTTTTCCTAGTGACCAAACGGCACCGTCTGCCTCCTCACAGCATCACTTTCCTACGCACCGAAAGCAACAGCCAAACACTCCACAATCACATTATCGGAGGCAAAAGCTATCAAACAAAACCGATGTTTCAATCTCAGCCGCAAAAGAAGAACAGATTGTTCCTCCGAAACCAGGAAAATCATTAATGCTTCCCATTTTCCGCCCTCTGAGTAAACAAAATCACGGAAAAGAAAAAAGTTCCCTACCAAACAACAAAACACGAAACTCATAAATCAACCGCGTTCCTTTCTCCGCCAATCCCGAGTATCGCTTCCGTTGTGGAAAAAAAGCACAGAGTCTCACGAACCACAAAATCCTTACCTTCTCGCTCCGACTCGAGCCTCTCTACCTCTCCAAATCGGGAAAAAAGGAATCTCCGGACAGAGAGGAGAAGGAAAATGAGCTCAGCTGCGATTTCGATTTCGATTTCCGATTCCCCGAAGGTGAAAGCGAAAATTGGAGGTCTCTGGCTCTGAGTCACTGCGATTCTGCGAACCAATGCAGTACTGTGATTTTTGAAGACGACGTTTGGTAAATGCAAAGAGTCCAAAGAACACGACCAAGATGGAGGCAGCTCTCAGCTTTTTTTGCTACAAATCATTTCATTTCTTTTTCTTTTTCTTTTTTTAATTAATTTCATTTTCTTTTCGATCAGTCACGCCTGAGAAACACGTGACCATGGAAGATACACACTGTTTGTGTGCGTGCTTTCTGGTCAACGTCAACCACACTGAGCTAAACTACTAATTTTGGCTCCCAGTTAGTAGTACTAAAACTTTGTTTTGTCACCAATTAAGTTAAAACAATTGTTTTATTATGCAGAGAGTACTGTTTTTAATTGTTTTGATTCTCACAAAAATAGCATAAAAGGAGAAATTTCACTTTCACAATTATGGATTAATTAACAATAATTTATTACTCAGTATTATTTTTAATTCATAAGTTTATTACATTATATTTAATTTTTGCATCGCGTTATCTTAAATCAATCTATTATATATTTTGTTCTCAAGGAAATACTTTAACGGTTTGAGGCACGTGTTTTCACAGATCGTGAATTCAAAAATCTATTCTACATTTTAGTTTAAGTTTATTGCCTATGGAGTACGATTTTAAATTATTATTAGTTTTTTTTATTTATGATGCAATTGTCTACTATTACGCATAAATGAAAAAAAAAAACTAAGTTTATTGTAATATATTAATGCAGATAAAGTATATTGTAAATAACTGAAACCGTGTGTAGTATAAAGTACCGATGTGAAAATTCTGTTAACATAAATTAATATTTAGCATATTTATATCTATTCTAAACTTAGGATATATTTTTAAAAATATTATCTAGAGTTAAATATGACCATTATGTAAAATAATTACACACACACATATATATATGATATAATAAACTTAGATAACCATGATAACTAATTGTGGTTGAAGAAAAGAATATTTTTTTCAACAACTTGTGCTAATTGCATTGAAATACAATTAAGAAACTTGAAAGAGACCATGGAAATTTTATTGTATAATATTTAGCATGAACATGAGATGTGATCGAAATTATAAATAATAATATTGTCGGGAATCGCGATTATTGCATTGGTAGGCGGATTAAGACGTGGGTTATGCACTTTAAGCAGAAAATTAACGTTAAACCTTAATTTTTTATATTAATTTATTACACAACTTGTACATGTTTAACTAGTAATCTAGTGTGATGGAGGTGGCACCTGAATCGTAATCACAAACCATTGGTTCAGTTAAATTGCAAGATCTTAGGCTGATAATTACCTCTGTTTGTCCACGTGCACGCTTTAGGAGATGATTATATTAATTTTTTAGTGTTTTGCCTTTTGCGTGTGGGTAAATATATTATTTATAAAAGTTTATAGTTACTAAGTTTTTGTTATTGGATTTATGAAATTATTGTATTAATTTTTCATAATGTGTTTGCACGTGGGTAATTAATAGAAACCTTTTGGCTTTACAAAGAGTTTAAGGGTCATTCACAACGAAAGTATACCTCACGATCTTAGAGAAAATTGGTTAAGGTTAGTAAATATGTACAGTAAAGTAGTATAATTGTAATTTATGCAATTCTAATAAAAAATTACGACTTAATTCACGTTTTGAAAAAAATAAAGGAGAATCTTCGTTTATAACATTGAATTTCTCACTTGATTCGTGTTACTATACTAATCTTTTAAGTGAATCATGTTACTACTCTCAACATTGATTTTGTATCAAATCTTTTGGGATTACTTCATATTATCATCCGGAACTTGTTACTTATATCAATAATGTTAATGCACTAAACTTTCAAATGAATATGAACTCATTTCAATCTCCTAGGAAATGACTCTGCTAGAGAAAAAAGCTCTAAGAAATCCTTGATGAATAGTATTTTCGAAAATGGAGGCAAGAGGTAAAAAGTTAGGTGAAAAGATGGCTAGGGTTTCCTCTTTAAATAGGCAGCTGAAAAACCTGGTATATGGGCATGTGCCCCTAAACCCCTGACCATGTGTTTACTTGTCGACGTGGTGCACACGGGGTCGTTCCCTGTTGGTACATGGATACACATGAGCTCTTCCAGGATTTCAATGTTTTTCTGTTAAGTGGGTCGTGGGTACCACACAGGCCCATGGGCATGGGCCTAAACAGAAAATTCCCAGTTTTGCAGCTCAACCCCTTTGTTCATTTCCGGTTTCAGCGCATCTCACCATGAACTTCATATTCCTATTTGGCTCAAAATAAACTATTGCATGCATTATATACAAAAAAAATACTTGTAAAGGCATCGAGTGGCAAAAAGGGCTACAAAAATACTATAAAACCGACGACAAAATAGACAAAGACGTAGGTTAAGGATGTCGATAAGAGGTCCTTTCATACTCACGTCACCAACACTTGTAGGTTCCCCGGTCGGACCTAACTGCTCCTCTAACTACGACTCTATTTCAAGATGATGTCCTGCCAGAAGATCATGTACTGCCCTCCCATCCTGAACATCAAATCAAACTCTCATCTCATCTTAAGTGTTATCATGTAACCCTTCCAATTTCCTCTCAGGACGTGTCCATAATTCTTTCTATTTATGAGCCTAGTACTCTCATCTCATCTCTTGTTGCTAGACTTACTTTAGTTTGTAGTTTATTAGTAGTCGCAACTTGAAGAAAGCAGTATTTTTTTTCTATAACGGATGTCAAGAACGCTTTTCTTAATGGTGATCCTAATGAGGAAGTTTATATGAAACCTCTTTTTGACTATGACCATCCACCGAACACAATCGGTGTTTGGCCAAAATGTGTTGCAAAAACAACACGATTTAACATCTCGTGTTAATGAGCACTTGTCAAGTAATAACGGGAAAGTAATTAAACTCGTGTCATCTCCTCGGGGATTAACAAAGGGTCATGGTTCGGGAAGTCATGTGAGTAAGCAAGTGAAGTTTGAGGAATTTGTAATTGGAAGTCTACTTTGTATTCTTTTTGGTGTCTTTGTATTAAGCAATCAACAAATGCTATGTAACGCTATGTCTTGCAATGTCAAGCGATGTATTAAAAAGTAACGACGCGAATATACCAATCTACAAAGGGGCTTAGGGGACTAATTCATGCAAAACGCGTTTGAAACCAACAATTGAGACACGCGTTCCAAGTAACTAAGTGTGATGGTATCAAACCGCCCTAGTGTCGATTTCGTCTCTCGACAATTGAAATCGACCTAAATTGAGATGTTCACGACTCTCTCGAGACCGATTATAACTCAATTCGCACTAAGCACGACGATTATTTCCTAAAGGCTCCCGGCTTCAACCTCAACCCTCGGGGTTGCCTCGATCCGTTAACTCACCGTCTCTCTCTCGAATCGATGAATCAACTAAGGTCAAACTATCATAGGTCTTCAACATAGAATATCTCTATCCTACACATTCAACTAAGGATAATCACAAGCAAATTCAAGCAATCCACATCAACACACTCAATGTCCTAGAACTAATACCTCAAAATTATGGAATCAAAGTGTTTTATACAAATTAGCTTCCATAGCCAAAGAACTACTCCCTAGGCATGGAGTCTAAGCTAAGTCTCATGGAATCAATCACCAAACTACAATCCATATCCAAAAATCAACAAAACAAAGTGAAAAGGATAGGAGAAAGCTTAGGCAATGGTGAATCTCTTCTTCTCCCCACTTGC
The DNA here is from genome assembly GCA_036897365.1 of Geranium brycei. Lineage (NCBI taxonomy): Eukaryota > Viridiplantae > Streptophyta > Magnoliopsida > Geraniales > Geraniaceae > Geranium > Geranium brycei. The sequence continues at coordinate 19,880 of JAYMTP010001664.1, forward strand.
TCCCTTGAATTGATGCTCCTAGACCTTGGATTCTCCACCTTGAAGCTCCTTCCAATAGCTCTCAAGCTCCAAGACTCGTGCTCTCAAAGCTCTCTCAAAGTGAAGATGAAGTGAAAGTAAAATATGACCAAAAGTCCCCCAAAACCGAGCTACAAAATGCTTATATAGGGTCTGGAAATGCTCCTAATCCGATCCCATATCCGGACCGGATAACGGATCGGAGACGCCGGCGATTGGGCCATATCCGGTGGAGTATCCGGACCGGATATGGCGGCGGATAGCACCTCGGGTCTAGTAATCCGATATGATATCTGGTCCAGATACCAGAGCGGATATGCCCTCTTGTGGGCTACTCCTTTGGCATATCCAGTCCGGATTGCCCAAAAGAATATGTCTCTGCCCCTTTCTTGCACTCGAAGTCATCTCCCGCGCCTTGTCTTCCAAGCCTCCGTCTCTTTCTGATAGCGAATCGGGCGGAAGGCTTCCGACTTCACCTCCATTCCAGTTCCGAACCGGAGGAACTCTAACGAGCTCACTCTTATGGTTCCACCCACACGGAGGCGAAACGGAGAGGGTAGCCACCTCCGCTTTTGGCTCTGGGAGCTCCGACGGAGGGGCACTTTAAATCCATTGACTTACGCCCTAATCCAGCTATCCGCATCAAGGGCCTATTTCCCGATCCTACAATAAGATCCACAAAATACTCACAGCATCAAAAGTTCTCGAGAATGTCACAGTTAAGCATAAGGGCGTGAAATAAACCAACAAGTTATGGGCGAAATGCGTCGGTACGGCGTCCTTTCGGGCCCATAACAATCGGTCATTTAAAGAAAGCATTGTACGATCTCAAACAAGCTCTGCAAGCATGATTTTCTAAATTAAGTGGAAAAATCAACGATCTGGGGTTCACCTCTAGTCCCTATGAGGCTATGATACATCTATATTCGTTAGGAAGACTTCTCAAGGACACACCTTAATTTTGTTATGTGGATGACATGATCATCACTATCGTTGATGCTCAAGGTATCCATGATCTCGATCAAGCATTATCTCAGCCAAGAATTCGAGATGAAAGATCTAGGTACGCTCACTTATTTTCTCGAATTGGAAATCACTTCAATATCGGCTGACTGTCATTTGTCCCAAGCTAAATATGTAGTCAACCTTATCTCTCAGGCAAATTTTACAGATTCTAAGATTTCCTCTACTCCATTGCTCTTCGCTTTTAGCCATCAAATCAATGATATTTTCACCAAGTCACTAATTTATGGTTGTATATGTACATTAGTTGGCAAACTCAAATTTGTTTCTATATATGCCACTATATTAAGTTTGAGGGGTGTTAAATAGGCTTAGTTTCCTATGTTGATATTTTCTTATATTTAAAAAATGATTGCCTATTTTAGTTTAGACTTGTGTCAAATACAATTAGGCTGTTTTAATTGATTGTATGATTTCGATAATATATAATGACCTGACGACTAATTTAGAGACCTGGAAATTGTAATTTTATTAGAAATATAACAATATATGATCATCAATTTGAAATTTGTCAACTCAAAGTGAACTGGTTGATAGTAAATTTACTGAAATACTGACATATACACTTCTCTTGAATAAGTTTGAATAAAGTTGCGAGAGAAAATTTCTTATAAATTAATTTGGAAAATTATTAAATAACAAAAACGTTCACAGTTGTTTTTTTTAGTTTATGATTTATAATCACCTTTTTCCTGATGGGATTTAATAAAGCTTTTAGAAACCCTTCCCATTTTTGTAAATAAGTCACATCATACATGAAATCCATTATTATTGTGTTTGTGACATGCATGTGAATCATGTATGTATTAATTGAACAAGTATTTTCCGAAATGCCATAAAAGTCTCGTGTAATTATTACGAAAAGAAAACAATGAATACATATATAATAGTACGGTGGATTCATTAACCATGTAAATAAAGCCTAATTCTCATTGCTTATTTAGGCTTTAAATTTGGAGCATTGAGGGAGTAGCTAGCTAGCTGTGTACGTGTGCTTGCTTGGCCATCTTCTCTACCAACTTGTCCCTAAGCAACCTTCTCATAATCTTCCCGGATGGTGATTTTGGGATGCTATCCACAAATTGCACCACCCTCACTTTCTTGTATCCGGCCACATTCGCCGCCACGTATTTGATGATGTCATCTTCTGTCTCCGTCGCGTTCCCGTTCATCACTACGCACGCGGCGGGTATTTCCCCGGCCTCTTCATCAGGCAACCTGTAAGTTACATGATGTGATCGGTCGAATTGGGTCAAAGAAATATAGTGCGAACGAAGAAAATTAACTTATTGTTATAAATTATTTGTTTTTATCAATAATTTGCGTGTGTTAAAATTTAAAACATAGATTATTATTGTTGTTATACTTACGGCACAACAGCTACGTCTTCAACCGAGGCATGAGTTAGTAGTATAGCCTCCAACTCTGCAGGAGCTACCTGAAATTGAATGAGGATTGACATATGGATCACCAAAAAAAAGTTATACATAGAATAATTTCAATTTTGTATTCAAATACATGATGTAGTTGAGAATCGAAAATTAGTCATTGTTAGTATCAAGTGATTTATCAATTTGTCAAACAAAATTTTGAACCCTTAACATTTATATAAGGGTGGAGAAATTACCACAACTAGAGACAAATGGGGCTGATTCGAAGAATTTTACTTCATGGGTGAGTTCGGACGGATTTAATGATATATACCTCCTACCCATTGAATGAGGATACAAGTTCCTGTCGAGTTTGGATTTTTGTTATCCTTAGACCATCTCCAACCCATGATATATTTGCTTCTCTAATGCAAAATATGTTATATCAACTCCAACAACATGATATTTGTTATGCAATTTTGGCATATGCTATATTTTCATAGCATATTTGACATGTAAATATAGCATATGATATTTGCCTCTCCAAGAAAAAGTATTTTTTATTACTACTTTATCATCCAAATGTTACTTTTACCAATTAATCAAATAA
>JAYMTP010001665.1:0-22900 GCA_036897365.1 Geranium brycei
TAAATTATATTACATAATATTAATATATAAACTATTATTATTTTAAATTTGTATGGGTGCGGGTCAAAATCGAACCGGGTATAGGTCAACCCGCACCCGACCCGCTCAAAAACACGAACTCGACCCAAACCCGCAAAACATCAGGTTTCACTCGTTCCGAACGGGGCGGGTTGATCAGGTACCCGTCGAGTTTGGGTTTTTTTGCCATCCTTATTTATTCATATCAAAGCTTTGAGATATCTTCACTTTCTTTTATTTTTCTTTAATATTACAATGCATTAAATCCTAATATACCTTTAATCCTTTCTCACCTTTACAGCGGGTTCTAATTTATATGTGAATATTAATATCAAAATTATGATTAATCTACAAACTATCAATTTAAGCTTTTGGTCGAGTTCGTCTTTTAATATCATCATACCGAAGTTTTGAACATTACTGTATCATTTCAAGAGCTCCTCTCAAACCATGTCAATCATTTATACTACCTTCATTTTCTCGAAAAGTCAGCATTAGAGAAAAATTAAGATTCATGTTCAAACATGACAAATAAATTTGTTTGAATTATCAACACTTCCTTGATCAACTGATTAAACAATTGGACTTAGATTCAACAAACTAATTACCAACTAATTCAATTTTTTTAAAAAACAACATTTTGTAAGAATATGAAATATAATTAGTCTATACATGATTAGGTTGAGTTGACTTTGAAGTGAGGAAATAATATTTGCACAAATATATAATTTTTAGCGAAGGAGGAAAATTTCTTGTTCTGGACTGATTTTCGAAAAATTGTGTTATCGGTCTTTTAACCCTTTTGTCAGCATTCGTAAAAACAACTTTCATGTACCAAGATTCTAACTCAATACCTCACGTACATTTTGGTTACATAAATAATAGTTTTGGTTACTCAACAAAGTTGCTACCTCACCGAAACTATTAATTAATGTAATGTATATATAGATACCGAAAACTATAATACTAGATTTTGGTCCAACAAATTGGCAATTCTTATAAGAGTTGACCTTGTATCAGATCATCACTGGTTGGATCTCACGGTCAAAACTATAAAATTATTCTTATAAATTACCAATAATAAAAAAACCAGGACACATAAGCCAAGCGTATCAATCAATAAAAATTAATATATGGAATAGTTGATAATTATTAAAATCTACTTCCCCAGACAGTCTTAATTTTATCATTTTAAAGTGACGATCCTGTCTCGTGTGAATAGTAATGCACAGAATCGCAGCAATAGAATCTTATACTTAAGTATGATTTTTACCTGAAGTTAAGGCTTTATTGTGGTTTAGGAGGAGACTTCATAACTGGCCTTGACCTGGAAATTATAGGCTTCAACACAAGAACTTGTTACAGTAAATAGTACATAATGGTTACTAAACAATGGATCGTTATGATATTTATTCTCGCTGTACTGGATATAAGTGCAAGCACAAAATAACGAGCTTAATAGCGGTGTATAAGCTGCTTGTATGCATCTGTATTCTTCGAGTAGAATTCAATCTCGGCCTGCGAAAAAAATAGGAGTCATTTTTGGCATCGAAACAAATTTGGTTATATTTAAAGTTATGGTGATCTTGTAGATCAACAACCTCATGCCCTATAACGTTATGTAATAGAAGCTAACATAGCTTGATACAATCAAAGAACTCACATGAAGAGAAAATTTTCAGAGGAATTTCGTAGGTTTTTTTAATGTAGTTTCCCTCTTTAGGAAGGGAATCCAAATTCTAGAGGGAAAGAAAAAATCTTTACAACAAATTCAATCCGGGTTTTAATTTCAAAGTTACAATTAAATCCAAAAACTCTGTTGAGAAAATGACGAATCACTAAAGAGTTCAAAGAACTCGTATGGACAACCCTGAGTTATCATGATTCATGATGACCGAATCAATAACATAAGATAAATTTAAGACAGCAAAACTGTATGGACAAAGCTACTACTTAGACAAAGAACTCAAATGATGCATCATGAAATGCACCAAAAGTGTGTCCAAAACAAAAGGTTTTGTTGCTCGATCACCGAATTTGGATTTCTTACTAATGCGGGGAAGTGATCGCTAGTTCTCGAAACACTCTTTATTTTGGACAAGATTCGATGAGTAGAGAAGCCATACCTTGCGAACTCCTTTTATGGCAACCAAGAGCTTTTCTCCGAGCAACTCCTCCAGAATACGATCTCTCTTGAGAGCTTCTAATGATTCGGAGAGTGATTGTGGCAATCTCTTAAGTTCCGTCTCCATGTCAGCAGGGTTCACACCTGTTTCACAATTGAATACCATCGGTAAAATTTCATGCTCGTAATGGAAAATATAGAAACTACAAGCCATAGAGCTAGAGCCTAGAACCAGTAAATTTCTAAAGGTCGTACCAATAGGCTCGGGGAGAGAAAGATGTCTTCGGAGACCATCAATGCCAGCAGCAACTATGGCGCTCAAACCCAAGTACGGATTTGAGCAGCCGTCCAAAGATTTAATCTCAAAGTTGCTTACTAGACCGGACGAAGTGCCCGGAGGGCATGCAGTTCTTATGGGTGATTCTCTGTTTTCTCTTCCCCAGCACTGGTATGCTCCACTCCATGTGTTGGGTTGTATTCGATCGTAACTACATACAACAATCAAATTATATTATTATGTAAATGTTATCACCAGAAAGATCGAATGCCGAAACAAACAGGCAATCGAAATTGTTAGCTAAATCATAAATATGCTAGACCTATCAGCCTATTAAGGGTTTCCTAATTCTATATTAGATTATGTATCAGGATTTCCTAATTCTATATTTATATTAGATTCTATATCAGGGTTTCCTAATTCTAATACTCTATAAATACAGTCTTATACTCTCAATACAACATCAATTATCAATTATTATTTCTATATTTTCTCTCTGGTCATTCTCTCCCAAACCCAGAGAGAGAACCGGAAAAAAGATGTCGTCGACGCTATTGGAGGTGACTCGCGCCGGCCACGAAGAAGTGGAGCGACTCGAGAGGCTCATTGTGAAGGATCTCCAGAACGAGCCTAGTAATAGCAAGGACCGCCTCTGCCAGCGCCACCGTGTTCGTGGCATGATAGATACCATGGCCACCTCCACCAAGAAGCTGATCGATATTTACGACGATAATGATGGCGCGAGGAAGGACGAGAGTGAAGGTCTTGGAGGCAATGTGTTTGAAAGAGATCCGCGATTACCACAAAAATCACCCAGCTGCAGACGTTATTGACTCTAACGAAGTGTGCGAGAGACCGTCGATTGAGTTCAGTGGGGAGGAAGCATTTGGAAAATACCTTGACTTGCACGAACTGTACAATCAGTACATTAATTCCAAACACGGCGAGCCCGTTGAGTACACAGCCTATCTCGATGTGTTTTCTCAACCACAGAAGATACCTCAGAAACTGAAGTCGACAAGACAATACAGGGAATACATAAGGAGTCTACTAGAGTACCTCGTGTATTTCTTTGAACGGGCAGAGCCATTGCAAGATCTTTCCAGAATATTCTCGAAGGTTGCAACTGAATTTGAACAGCAATGGGAGAGTAAAGAAAATGGGAATGTCTCGGCCCTGATTGATCTTGATCTTTACGGTTCTGTAGAAGAGCTTACTGAACTATGTCCCGAGACCTTAAAGGAGGGATTGGCCGCGTTAGGATTGAAGACGGGCGGTACTGTCCAGCAACGCCCGGAAAGGCTCTTCCTTACGAAGAACGCGCCTCATAAGGAGTTGGACAAGAAACATCATAAAATCGACAGTTCAAAAGAAATCGCCCTTATGGAAGCGAAAGTTAGAAAGCTGTGCGAGTTACTGGAAGAGACGATTATCGCTACAAAAGATAATGTCTTGAGGAAGCAATCTCAAACATACGAGGAAATGAAAGGTGAACGAGAGGAGGAAGGGACTCGAGCAGGCGTTGAGAGTGACGATGATGAAGATCAGCAGATCTATAATCCTCTCAAGTTGCCTATGGGTTGGGATGGTAAGCCAATACAGTACTGGTTATATAAGCTTCACGGTCTTGGTCAGGAGTTCAAGTGCGAGATTTGCGGGAGCCATAGTTACTGGGGCCGTAGGGATTATGAGCGTCATTTCAAGGAATGGCGCCATCAGCACGGGATGCGTTGTTTGGGGATTCCTAACACAAAGAACTTCAATGAAATCACGTCGATTGTGGAGGCGCGAAAACTGTGGGAGACGATACAATCCCGACAAGGCGTGAAAAGGTGGCGCCCGGATACGGAGGAGGAGTACGAGGACGGGGAGGGGAATGTCTACAACAAGAAGACATTTACCGACCTCCAGCGACAAGGACTGATTTAATCATGTCATTATAATTTGTTAAGAGTATAAAATTATAGTTTGTTCTTCAACTATTAAATTGAACTTTTAGTTGAGTTGATCCTCTAATTGTATTAAAGGCGTGATCTCGCGGACGCGAGTTCAAATCTAAGCAAAAATATATTTTTATCTAATTTTTCTCTTGCATATTTTTCAAAAGGTCATACTCTAATTCTATTGGACTAGTCTCAGATTTCACTTCAAAAAACACTCTAACTCCTAATAGGCTCCTCAAATTTACTCTTCTAAGAAAATGCCGAACGCTCTTCAGTGAGTTCGTCTCAATAATTTACGTGAGAGAGAAGAGATACAGTCACCAAGTTATTCGGTTGGATTGCGTTACAAAAACTAACCATACCCTAATAAGAAAAGGAAGCAAAAAATATCTAAACCAAATATAGCATATCAGCTAATCCTAGGTGCTCCGTAATCGGTTCATGGCATATCCAACCAACAGTAAGAGAATAAAATGACATTTTGTTTGGATGAAAAAGGTTACCTATTTGGGATTGGAGCAGTGAATGCCAAAATTGAGGGAAGATGATGTAAGACTCCGGCCATAAACTCCTCTCCAGTACTGGACATTCCATACCGAGAGGAACTGTTATCAGACATAAAAACATTCTTTTCATTTTGCCACAAACTAAGATGCGCATGAGACCCGGAACCAACATCATCCAAAGCATACCTAGGAAAAATCAAGATTTCGCAAATTAAAATGTGCAATAATAAAATGGAAGACTCGACAGACCAACGTTATTTAACATGAGCCAAACAACTAGCACACGAGGCATTATGAGAAAATTAGGCACCTACTTTGGTACAAAAGTTGCGAGCAAGCCATGTTTCCTTGCAACGGCCCTAATAGCTTCACGGGCGAAAATCAAGTTGTCTGTGGCGTTTATACAAGATGAATGTCCCAGGGCAATTTCAAATTGACCTTGCCCAGCTTCCTTATGTAACTACAAGATTTCAAAGTAATACTCAATAAAATCACTATACATGATTCTCTATCTAATACCACTACAGAGCACTCAAAACAAGAATAACAGAAAAATATGGTAAAAACTGAAATGATGCTGCAGTTCATGGAGGAATAGCAAAGGTGCTTGAATTCAATGAGGATACATTTTTTATCAAATATTAATTAAGATTTCAATCAACATTGGCTTGATACCATAATCAAATAAATCTAGGCATGGTAAATGAAAGCATGAATGATAATCTGATAAAACATAATGCCTCTAAATCAATTACTCCCTCAATCCCAAAATGAGTGTACTTTATTATGCATTCAAATTCAATATCTATGGTATCTTTCTCGGTAATCTAGAAAATGCTAGGCACTAGTCGAGCGGATAGGGCCTTTGAGGACTAATTGGAGATTAATCGAGAATTAGTCGGATTAATCAGACTTATCAGAAAATTTTAGAACACTGAACTAAATCCTGATATGCAGAAAAATCAAGCTGATATTCTATTAATCCTTAAAAAATTCAAAAAGTCAAATAAATACTCATTCAGGTAAAAAAAATATTATGACTTTCCAAAGTTACCTGTTCCACTGTAATTTTTAACGAGTCCAATGCTGCAACAATTTCATGAAATATAGGATAAACAGCATCATATGCCGATGTGGAGCAGTAGGGGTTTGAGTCAATCGGTACCCACTCTTCCTTCCCTTCTCTGGAGAAGTTCAATATATTAGATATAATTGTTATCAACACATAGGGCATGCTCAGCTATAAATACTAATGAATCATATACCTTAATACACTTTTTAGGAGAACAAATTCGTTCTCAAACCCGGCATTCATTACCTGGATATAGCATCATCAGAACAATTAAAAATCACTTTATTTTATACGGAAAGCATTAACCACATAAGACTTGAACTATCTGACATACCAAATTAAACTCTTCTTTCAGAACTTTTGTAACTCTTCGCAAGGCCTCTCTCGGGCAGTATTCCCATGGTTCACCGGGCAGAAGATGCATATCTGCCAGAACCATTGCCTCTTGGTTCACCCTATTGAGAAAGATAAAAGTAAATTTTGTATTTGAATAGTAAAGAACATTTAAATGCTAGTGCAAAGACATGATTCACAAAAGACTTAAGCAGGTCGACAAGAGTGAGTTAGTAATAGGTTATTTAGGATTTTCAAAGTCCAAGAGGGTAATCCACTTGTATACTATTGTATATTTAATACTCTGTACGAAAATTAGAGTTAGAGTGGTGCAGTGAAGTGTGGTGGCTCATAAACAAAACATAGTTTGTCCTTTAGATGATGATTATGGGCTTTATCCTCCCTTCCTATATTTGAAGTAGGTTACAGGTGCATAAACTGAAAATATATAAATGCGAAGGGCAGAGAGAAATATATCTCTTTATAGAAGAGCAGAGAAAATGTTCTGGAAAGAGCTCGTACCATGGAATTTTGTGAATGGTGGATAAATCAGGCATCAATCTGATCTCACCCACTCCCGTCAGATTAGTCTCAGCAGCTGGGCCATCAGAATGTGAAGTCATTCCCATAGATGCAAAGGTCAAGCCAACACCATTCTTTGTAGTGGAAAGAAAGAAGCGTTTTGCTGGAATAACCTGAGATCATGGTATAAAATGAAACCATGTCATATGAAATAAAGATGATAGCAACTTGAGCAAAATTAAAGAAAATGCACGGACTTACACGACATCTGTGCTGCCCAGAAGCATCAATCCAGATAAGACGAACAAATGAAACATCTTGTACAATATTATGCTCCATCTTCAGTGGCATCTTGGAAACAATGATTTGGGAATCAAGAAATTTTGCCGGTATGTTAATCTTGTAAAAGTTAATAGCATTTCGTGCAAAGATGTCTTTGGCCGTTTCAATAGCTTCAGGAACTGAAAGATCACCATCAGCACATGCATCACGTAGAACAGAGAAGATGATATCACGTGATTTCTTAGCACCTGTGAAAATAAGATTGTTGGTTTGAAGTAACTATTTCATAGATAATATAATTCTGCTATATATAAAGAAAAGAAAATGAATCTCATGCTATCTTAAGTAAACTCTTGCCAACTAACTTCTAGCCTGAGATATGGAACTAATAATACAGATAACTATCTGATACCTAAACTCATTTCACTGTTCAATGTAAATGCCCATTTTCCAAAAGTAAAAATAAAAAATTCGTGTAATTGCTAATTTTTGGTGAATCCAGGTCTATGTGAACATTGTCTAATTGGATAAAACGTTCCATGAGAAGAAAACAAAAGGATGTACTTGTATTTGTATATGCTACTGTGTATCTTTATAAGAATAACAAGAGTGGGATATATCATCACTGCTTTTATGTAAATCTCATGCTAACTGATGATACCGTTAGAAGTGCAAAAAACAAACCTAAGTAGAAAGTCTCAGGGAATCCATAGCCATCTGTACTGAACATCACCTGCAAAATTATTTATGTACCGCAACATTTGTTAAAAGTAAAAACTACAAATAAACATAAACATATTGGTCCTCACAGTTACCAATCCAAATGAGAAGTAAAGGAAAGTTGTACAGTCAAAAGACTGCATCACTCAGTGAAATTGATATAAAATATTATGGAGTTCCTTTCCAAGTCTCACCATCATGTTCGTGCTAAAGTGCATGCTATTATTTTTCAATACTTTCTAGGTTACACATTCTTACTACCTTCTCCATTGGAGCTAGCTCCAGAAGTTCTTTCACTGAAGATATCATCCCATGGACGCTGAGTTTAGGAATGGTCAGCCCAAAGTCAAGGTACACCTAGAAAAAAAACATTGCATCACCTGACAGCTTAACATTCAATATATCATATGTGTAAAGTAACCTACTAGAATCTAACCTGTGGATAGACAGAAGCTAGATATGATGCCTCCCTAGAAAATGGGTAAGACGTGTGCAAGAGAACAATACGACACTTGGAAAATCTCTTGTCCTCGAGAAGATTCCTGAGATGGAGAGGGTTTGACAGTCGCAAATCCAAATCTGCGTCCCCGAACCTTGTAATAGAAGGATAATAATAATCTATATGACTAACATAAAAAAATAAGTAATAAAAATAGATAAGAACACAGGTTACTCTGACGCTAGATGCAATCGCTGTTGGTGAAAGAAACGTGTATGGGAACCTTCGTAGCTGTTTAGTAATAACTAGAAGGAGAGCAGGTCGGCCAACTCTATATCATGGAAACCGATGTGAAATTTACTTCTATATGCAATCATGTTTTCATCATTTAATGGTGACTAATTAAATGAAAGAAATTATTAGCCGTCAGAACCAGGAAAATATTCTCAGTTAATGGCATCATTGGACCTCCCAAACAACCTTAACACACCCCAGTTCATTCTTTTCATAAGAATATCTACTCTGGACTCTAGCTGTCAATCAGAAGATGTAACAAACTATTTGACAAAGTTAAAGATTCTCATTACCCCGTGTGTATCTGCATTGGCAAGTCCATGGATTCAGCAACCTCCAAACTGGTAGTGAAAATATAGTCAATAAAGCTTTTACTGGTTATGCGGACAGGCCTTCCAGCTGATAAATAAATCGAACAATATTACACTCTGCAAGAAGGAAAAAGAGAGGTCCCCAAACACATGCCATACTGACCACTTAAAACTTCAGTTAGACCTTCCTCGGCATCTTCACTAGTCACATTTGTATTGATTTCTAAACCTCCGCGATATGCAGCTATGCTTTTGAATCCAAAAATATTGCCGGCAAATGTAAGACAAATGTTAAGGGAACCAACTAAGACAACGGGTTTCCTCTCAAACTAACAAAAGACGAGGAATGAAGCAACTACATCTATAACTAATTACAAGGATATGACTCTAACTTTCCCACAAATGTTTTGGTGAATGAATCCAATGTCCACGTAGATCCATTGATTGTTTCCTACACAAACACAATATAGAAAATTCAAGAGAACAAAAACGAGTTAACAAAAAGATGGGATGTAACCTTATGAAAAAAAATATAAAAAGTTCATGAAAATAGACGGAAAATAAATGGCATTCTTGGTCAACACTGAGTCTACATCTACATAGAAACTGATATGGAGTCAGTAATACCTCCTAGTCATACACTTGAACATCAATATAAAACTAAATCCCCAACAAGAACAGTATCAAGGAAATATGATAGTCCAAGGAATAATATATCTATACGGGTCAAAAACAAGTAAATGCAAGTAAAAGAAAATAAGAGAAGAGGAACCATCTCACTTCATCTAGAATTTTTTCAGCTACATGTTCAATTCTCAATATTCTACCAACAACCGGAGCAAAATTGCGATGCCACTCAATGTCATGCATCTTGTCCAACCGCAATCCATCGTCTATGAGAATTGTAGAGATCCTCGCAGCCTGAAAGCATTTCGAACTGATTGATTCCAACCCCGAGGACTTACGATATGCTTCAACAGCCTCCAAGGAGGACTCAGTGCCATATAGCTCAGCAATGTCCTTCAAATTTCTCTGCCACAAACAAAGTGATTCTGTCAGAATGATCCGTACACAAATCAAAGCCTAAACGCTCATCTATCGACCTCTTCAGAGTGATTTTTCAAGTTCAACACAAGTATTCAGCATTAATACAAGGTTAACATCAAGAATCAATAAACTAAAAACAGCAAATCAGATCCTACCAAAATAAAACGAGAAAAACAGAAATCAATCGAGATCTTCAGTAAGATCTGCTACTCCATGAATCAATTCACAAGCCTACAATTCCAGTTCGCAAGCAGTAGAATCGCGGAAGTGCTCCATGAACTTCACCATTACTCTGTCAGAATGATCCGTAAGCAAATAAAAGCTTAAACAATCCTCTATCGACCTCTTCAGAGTGATTTTTCAAGTTCAATACAAGTATTCAGCATTAACACAATGTTAACATCAAGAATCAGTAAGCTGAAAACAGCAAATCATATCCTACCAAAATAGAAAGAAAATAAACAAAGAAAAAACGAAATCAATCGAGATCTTCAGTACGATCGGCTACTCCATGAATCAATTCACAAGCCTACAATTCCAGTTCGCAAGCCTAAAGTTCCAATCCACCATTACACCTCATTTTCACTTCCACAGTTCCACAGACTCCATGAAATTCCACAGTGCACATACATGCGAGGTTCGAGAGAGAAATTCAAATTACCTTGAAGGAGAGAGAGGAGGGTGCGTAGGATAAGGCGTCGCCGGCGGCTTCAGTGAAGGCGCTGACGAAAGGCATAGAAGAGTCGAGAGCGACGATGTTGTGCGCGTGTGCGTCGACCAGCTCCATCTTCTCCACCACCTCTCTCAGCTCTCCGAGCTGCGACTCCATTTCTCTGTGCCGAGCTCTGATTTTGGTAGAGCTTTTTTCAATTTTTCTGGTCTTCGCTCTCAGAAACTGTAGTGTTTTGGGGAGGAAGAGGGAAAGAAACTGAATGTGGATAGTGTGACTGTTCCATCCTCCACGTGTCTATCGATGATTCGTTGATATTAATGTATCCGAAAAGTCGAGTATACCCTCCTCCTACCGCTAATTTATTGTTCAGTCCTATGTCCGAAAGTGATTAATTAATGAATTTTATTGCGATTCTTCTATATCCTATTGGCGCGCTGATTTGGTTCTGAATTTGCATGCTTTTGTTTAGTTTATTCTCGAATTAATTAATGTCGATGGCTGCCACGTGTCGTATTGGTTTTGGGTAATGAATGAATGGGCTTTAGCCCAGTTAGCCCAACATGGACGGTTAACTGGGCTTTCACGTTAGCGGGCCAGTGGCGAACCGGGGAAGATATGGGCCGTTGATTCATTGGCAGACCTGGGCTGTGTCTCAAGGCCCGCACTCATGTCGGTTCCAATAACCACCTAGTAGGAATGACAACGGGTCAGATTCGGGTCAGACTTTATATTCTGACCCAACCCGGGTACCTAACCCACTCGAATATTCACTCAGTTATGTGTACTCATCTGTAGGCCTGTTCACGGTTTGATTTTGATGCAGTTTCGGTTTCTGGGCCGGTTTTGTTATTTTTAGGCACCGCTACCCGTCTCGCTCAAATACTCGACAAAGACGGGAATTTTCCGATACATGATACCTAACTCGAAATTAATTAAAAATAAAAGTAATAACTTTAAAAGTGTTTTTTTAAAAAACAAAATCCGGAGAATTGTTAAGATAAGTTTAGATGAAATTTATAGTTAGGTAAATCCAAAGGTTATGGGTTCGAGTCACGCTGCGGTATCTCGCATTCGTTTCCAAATTCTGTTTGACCTCTCTCCCAACTTTTGTTGGTCATCTCTCTCCTGGTGGGAGTCAAATGGCAATATTGAAACTCCCTTCTACATAAAAGTGCGTCTTGAACCCATAATTGATACAATAATCTTAATAACTGTTAAGAACCACAAGTTTAGTGTTGTCTTGCTTCATCATAGCATAGTCGAGCCCAAATCTTGATACAATTTGCCGATCAAAAAAAAATTTATTTTCAGGGTTTTTTGTTTAATATTACATTACATATATTTTTTTAATGTATTGGTTACGAATAAGTGCGGTGTTCAGTTTTCCGGTCGACTCACATCCGTCCAAAATTAAACATACCCATTACCTATTCGTTTTCCAGAGTGGTCAGTTTCAATCAAGCAGGAATATCGGGTACTTATCAAGATCGTTTTTTTGCATCCCTACCTACCATCCACCGTAAACGAGTAAAGTGTTTTAACACGCTCTTTAAACTCGACTCGCTTAATATTCAACTCTAGTTTAATATAATTCAATTCAAGTTCAATGTTAAACTCACTTAATGTACGAACTCGAGTCCAATCATTTGAGGCTGATGAGTTAGCTCGTTTATATATTTAATTACTCATACGTATTATTTGATAGATAAATTTTTACGGCAAAAATTATACTAAGAACCTAATTAAGCTGAACTTGATTTAATTACTTTTTTTAGTCGCACTTATTTTTTTTATATTATTAGCTCGTCTAAGTCTGATCCATACTTGATTAAGCTCATTTACACCTATAATCCACACCTTGAGTTCTGAACTATGATTATTCGATTCCAATAGCTCGATGTTTAAAACAGTAACGGAAAAAAGAAAATACATATATAAAGAAAAAAAGAGGGAAATTAACTAATCTGGGACTTTCTGTTCTGTTCCTCTCTGGAAATTAGGGCTATTTGTTGATTACACACACTACACATTCTCTGCAAATTCAGAGTCAATTCACAACAATGGCGAGGAAGCAATCGCCAATTCGGAAGAGAAGCGAGCAGAGAGATCAAATTGACAACATAGCCAAGTACTCTTCGCAACCTCGAAGCATTGCGCCGAAACGACCCAGGACCGATTTCGCCAATTTCTTTGGGTTCTTTCATTCGTCAATCAGAGGAGGTAATGTTCAGATCCTCGGAAATCCGGTTAAATTTGAGATTTCGTTTGATTGTTGAGTTGATTTTGGTGGTGTAATGATGTTGTTGCTGTTTTTGTGGTCAATTTGCATCACATTGTGACTTTTGATTCATTGAATTGTGATTGAGGTCCACTAGATGTTTGAGTTTATGGCGTTTTGTGTTGATTATGCATAAACTGTTACTGGGTTTTGCTTTGAGAAGCTGCAATCTTGTTAGGTATTATTATTGGAATTGTGGGATCTATGTATCGTGTTAGGTTTGACAATTCATTCGATTGTGGAATTAATTTTACAGCCATAATGATGTTGCTGTTTTTTTTTCAATTTGCATCACATTGTGATTTTGAGTCCATTAATTGTGGTTGATGTCACTAGATGTTTGAGTTCATGGCGTTTTTGTGTTGATTATGCATAAACTGCTGCTGGGTTTTGTTTTGCTTTGAGAAGCTGGAATTTTGTCAAGAATTTGGGTATGTTGTAGGTATTATTGGAATTGTGGGATCTGTGAATTGGGCGGGTTGAGAAATTTACTTGTTTTTTCAGAGGACGTAGTGGAAGCTTTCCAAGTTTTGCTATTATGAACTGTCTTTGTGGAGAATGGTTGCTTACCCTAGATTTATCGAAGGCTTACAATTGAGTGCTCACATTTGTGTAAGCCTGAGTTGAAGTATATTTGGTCGTTGGAAGGGAAATGCACCTTTCAGATTTTTTTTTCTATCTTGAATATGTATAGAATCTCATTTGACTCTATGTTCACCATATCAGTTGGTCAAGTGAACAAGATTTTTTTTGTTTGAATGTGTGATGGTTGCTTTTTACCTTCTTTTTTTTTGTAGAAACACTAACCTTTTCCAATTTGGAACAACACTTCACACACAGGTTCCTCACCGGGGTTATTGTCTAACAAAGATGATATATCCAATGTCAGCTCGACGAGTGTGGAAGATATCAAAGATAGGGCAATTCAATTTCCCGAACTTCCTCTTGTCCGATGTAGCAAGGCCGAGAACACAGGACTCAGTGTCTCATCAAGATCCATTGAAGTCCCAGTTGGAGAAGTTGAACCAGTTTCCCAACATGCAGTTTCCGATCCCCACAGTGATAGGTTTGTCACACACACACACATATATGCATGTTAAAACAATACTATTGAATGCACACAAATTTTAAATACACTGATGCTTGGATGTTAAAATGGTCTAGTTATATGCGTGTCTGTTCTCTTTGTCATGTACACTTTATATTTACATTCCATTAACCGTCTTTCTTTTCTTTTCCCTTTCCCCCGTAACGTTCATAGGAATGTTTTGGAACAAAAAAGTGATGCTGCTGCTATACTAGAATTGATGCCAAAGAGAGCCCAAGTTACAGGGAGCTGCAGTATTTCCATGGCTCCTGGCAGCATTGTGTGGGCTAAAACGCCTTGCCAAATGTGGTGGCCAGCGGAAGTATGTCACTTTCCATTTTTATTGCACGCTATTCAAAATGATTTCTCATTTCAGTTTAAATTATGCATGCACTTGAATATTTATAGAATATCATGTTGATGAAGTGTGTAGTTCTAAAAGCAACGCCATAAAATTAGTCTCTGTCTCGCCAAGTTATAAACAGTGCTGTATTAGGTTTTTCACATCTGATATGATTTTGTCTAGTTGTTTTAAATTTGTCCAGTTTTTACTATACTTGCTTGCTCAGTGTTCTCTTTATTCCATTTCTGAGTAAAAGGCCATCGTGGAAGCATTTGTTAAACGTGATTATGTGAGGTGAAATGTAGTGTCTTATGTAAATGCATATTTTGGTGTAATTCATTTGGATTAATTAAACTTTTCTCGACATGTCCAGGTCAAGAACGAAAGATCAACTTTAGCAGAGCCAGGGAACCAAGGCGTTAGCGGACATGTTCTAGTACAGTTTTACGGGAACCTACAACGGTATGATATCCCCTCCATGTCATTTAAAAACTGAAGGAATATTTCCCGCCTGGTATTTTCACTGAATGAGCTATGAATAGTTTAGTGCATTTCTTTTCAGTGCGTGGGTTGACCCTGGTACAGATATCTCACAGCTCAAGGAGGTGAGTATATGACATAGACATGTTCTTGCTTCATGTACGTGATGTCATGTTGTTAGCATGTCAGTGACCAAATGTTGCTCCGTGTTTTACGTTTCTCAGTGCTTCCAAGAAAGGAGCAGCAATTCAGCAGACGGGTTTCAGGATGCTTTAAAACAAGTATGCACACTAATTCTTAGTTCAGATAAATTCAGTTTCATGTATTCGGGCTTTGCTAGGTGTGTTCATTTTGGACCGAGAACCGGGCCGATTTGAACTCGGAAAACCGAAAACCATAGATAATGGTTTGGGTTTTTTATTATTTTTTTAAGTGAACCGGTTGATTACGGTTCGGATATGGTTCTTAGAAGCTACAACTGGCGGTTAACCGATAGAACCGGACCAAAATATTTAAAGTAATTTTTTATATTGAATGTATGCTTATAGCTTTAGTCTATAGCTTAGCAGTGACTTACATGGGAATTCGATGTTCAATACAGACAAAAAATCGAACTAGAACGAAGTGAATTTTTTTGCATGACTAGTGCGAAAATAAGTTCCACGTGCCTAATTGATCCCATTATCGATTCCAAAATGAAGGCCCATTGCACACCGGTTCAGTGTGGTTCTAACCGAAAGATCACTCGAATATTTGGGTGGTTCTCGGATCTGGTTCCTCAAGATTGAGAACCGTCTGCCCCAGTTCTTGCCCAACTGGTTCGGGTAACCGAACCATGGGCAGTCCTGGGCTTTACTTGGTTGTGAAGACTTTAGTTTGTTCTCATATGTTATTTATCATTTCTCATTACAGGCATTACAAGGAAAGGAACATCTAAGCTCACGCATAAAGCTGTTAAGTAACCGTGAAGGCTGTGGTCGGTCAAATCAGCAAGACCATCCATCTGGTATGTCTTGTGAGAATGCATCATTTACCAAAATGAGAAAATAAAAGGTTGGGAAATGGGAATTGACCATTCTGATATTAATGTGTTTAAACAGGTGGAGAGGGTTCGTCGATTTCTAGTAACGAAGTCCTCGAAGCCTGGAGGAAAAAGATATGCCGGAAATCTAAAAGCCCTTCCTCAGTTTCAAGCAAACCCGCCGGAGATGTCTCTCAAACCAGGAGAGGCAAGAGAGAAAGAAAGCCTAAAGTCCATTTTGATGTGAGTTTTCTCTACCCTCTGTTTTTCTTGGTAGGCAGGTCCACTTTGGGTTCCAGAAAGCAGTAAATTTAATTAGGTCTAGTCGGGCAGAAATCAGACTGTAAACGAGCCAAGCCTTAACAAACCGCTCGAGCTCAATTTGTTTATTATTCTGTTCGAGCTGAATTCGAGCTCAAGGTTTATAATGAAAGTAGATAAACTGAATCAAGGCGATATCGTGCCGGCTTGTTTAGTGTTAGAATAAATAGGATGCTTTTTTTTCTTTTTAAATAAAATATTTAATTATTTAATATTCAATATAAATTATAACTTTTGATGAATATTTGTAGTGAAAATTAAACGAGCTCAAGCAATTCAGTTCGTTTATACTTTGTATTCCACCCTTATTACCTAAACTAACGTCGAACCCACACCTGCTCCCAAGTAGTTGACTAGTCAGGAATCACACCCGCTAGAGTGACCCATCAGGACTCGAACTCTGGTTCTCAAGACAAGAGAGACATTACCCTGTGTTATTTATCCTTCTTGGTTGGTTTCCGTGATTTCCTGTGGCCGGAGTTACAATGTACGATGCTTTTTTTTATCCTGTAGGAGGCGAAGCGGCCGGCGAGGTCAAATAGCGAGCCCCGGCGGTTGAGGATAATGCGGCTTCTTGCCCTTGCACCTCCTCTTGGTTCACCCTTC
This sequence comes from Geranium brycei, assembly GCA_036897365.1. Taxonomy (NCBI): domain Eukaryota; kingdom Viridiplantae; phylum Streptophyta; class Magnoliopsida; order Geraniales; family Geraniaceae; genus Geranium; species Geranium brycei. The sequence goes on from JAYMTP010001665.1 coordinate 16,699, forward strand.
TGAAGTAGGATTGTTCACAGTTTCTTTTATTAGCAAGTTGTGTATCAAGATTTGGGCCCGTAAGAATTTGTTACAATTTTCTTCTTGGTTAGTTTTGAGTGATATTATGCACCAGTTACTGATAATATTGAATGTGTAAAGATGTATTATTGTTATAGATCAAAACTAATAAATGTTCCTGCTAATTTTTATTTTACCATATGTTACTCTACATGAAAACTAGATCTTTGATCCTATGGATGATCATGTCTTGAGGTTTTATATTGGATTTGAACTTTGACCATCAGACTTGTTATGGACTGACTAGCTAAGATTTCAATTGAATAATCAGTCATCAACACGCAAAAAGCAAGTTCATCATAGCTGATTTTGTTTGATTATCTCTTATGAGATTTCGAGTGAGTCACTTATTTGTAAGCCACATTCTAGAAAAATTAATTTTTAATTAGTTTTTAAAATGTCAATCTCCGCCCAACTAGCGTGTATATTTTAAAACATTGTTTGGGAGCAAGTGTAAAATAAATTGAGGTTACAAATTATTTTTTTTTACCCTGATGGAGATTATGACAGTATTAACGTTTGTATATGCATTTTTTTTTTTTTTTGATCGGCAATAATTAAAGACATCCTATACTAGCATGTACCAAGATTCGAACGTTTGTATATGCATATATAACAAAATTTTGGGAGAATCAATTTGTCTCAAATGTTTATTTTAAAATAGCGAGTGAAGAAAAAGAATAAATAAATGTTGAGTGTCTTAATCGCGACTCTTGTTTACTTGAGAGTTAAACTTAATATTGGTCGATAAGTAACATTTTTTATGTTTACTTTTATCAATATAATGTGTCTATAATTTGAGATATAAAAATTATACAAAAATTATCCAACCCAAAATACTTAAGAACAAGAAGAAATTTAAGTATTCGATCATAAACAAATATTAAGTACTAGATCACAAACAAATATACAAACTCCAACACATATCTAAAGTACTAAATATTAGATGATAAAAAAAATCAAGCTTTAATAATCTACAATATTATCAGATCATAAACAAAAAAACAAACTTCAATACACCCAAATTATGAAGTACTAGACCATAATCCGATAACAAACTTCAATTAATACATCTAAAATATTAAGTATTATAATAAATATAAAAAAAACTTCAATACACCTAAAATACATGGCCAACAAGGCCTACACATATATAGCATATACATGATACACCATAAACATTACTAGCCAGCCAAAAGTAGCAACCAAATATGGAACCAAAACAGAAGAAGAAACATTGCCAAAGTACCGAAGTTGCCCATAAGGACAAACACAAACCACCCTCCCGACGAAGGGCAATTTGGTCATTTTTGCAGCAACCACCACCCTGAGAGAAGAGGAATGTTGCCGCCGGGGCGGCCGGAGCGTCACATGATGGCCTGAGCTGAGAGAATTGGGTGGAGAGTTATAGAGAAGAGGCACAAAATTGAAGAGTGGGAGGTGACAAAAAATTAGAGTGATGTGTTCACTTTCTTTTGTTGGTTTGTAAAGTTAGGGCTGTGAGGACAAAGTAGAAAATAGAGTTTCAAGTATATGGCATCTTATATGGGATATGCCCATTATTGCTACTACACCTATTCCCTCACCTTTCTCTTTCAATTTTCATATTCATGTCCATTGTCACACTCACACTCACACTCAACTTTATTGTGTTTTTTGGTTTATGCATGTGATGAGTGAGGTAAGGAAGATGTTGTATCACAGGAATATCATGTATTTGAAGGCTGTTTGATTAAATATTAAGAAAATGACAAATAACTATCATTAACCATACACTATTTTTCACTTACCTATATTGAACTGGAGTTTTGGTCTTTCAAATACACTCAAGTTATATATTTTTTTTCACATCATTCAAATATGGATAAAAAATGTTAAAATGTGTAGTGGAAATATAAAATGCTCTTGATAAATTCTCATATATTCGAAGTATGCTATCGATTAGAGTTTTGAATTTTGGGATTATTGGAGCTGTTCCTACTCGAAAGCTTCACCTCCCTTCGCTAGCCAGACGATCGATTAAAGTGTTAGAAACAACTCCGGCAGTCCCAAAACTAAAACCCCAGTCTATGCCATACTTCAAAAAATTGAGAATATGTCACGAGCATTTGTCTTTTCATTACACATTTTAACATTTTCCATCCGTGTTCTAACGGTGTGGGAAAAATAAAAATTGAGTATATTCAACAGACCAAAAACCTAGGTAGATGTAACTGAGTAAAAAATAATGTATAATTAGAGATAATTATATGTTTTTTCCGTTAAATATTCATCCGGTGAACTAAACAACTCTGCAGTGCATGTACAGTGTGAAGTAAAGATTTATTCTGCACCATGTGTCACTCTAAACACTTCAATAAATTTATGGGTTGATTATAATTTTTTGTCATTTCTTCAATTTTAAAAATATACCTAAAACATAATTGAAATAAATTACTACAACGAATTTATGTTAAGACAATCATGGGCTGAAAAGAGCTAAATTGTACTCCGATGGCAGCCCATATTCAGGCCCAGGCCCAATTGCATCTGTGTACACTCATAATCACCTTAGATGGATCACAAATGGACATGTAATTGGGCTTGGTTTCCAACCAAATAATTGGGCCAATGCCCAATTATTTACTTATCATCACATCAATGATCAAACCCACCAAATAATAAAAAAAATAGCCATGATGCATATATACAGAATGTATTCTTTAAAAAAATAATAATTCAACAGTGCATTACATCTCCCTCACCACTTAACTTTCAACTTTTCATGGAAATAAAAAAGGAGAGAACAAAAGAAAGTTTCCAAAACAAAGATGAATATAGGCCCATTTACATATAAAGATGTTTCTTTCTGTAAAAGATCCATGTGGTTGATGGGTCCAACAAAAAAACTATAAAACAGACTCCACAAAGACTTTACTTTTAAATTTCTTCATTGACATGTACACCTTCCAATCCCTCCATTATTGAGTGAACAAAAAAAAAGATATGTTCCTATGTGGGTCCCAATCCCAAAAGGGAAACTTAACAACCCCTTTTAGTATTCTCTCCCCTCTATCCTTAGGGTACCCTCTGGGAGGCCTCCAAATAACAAATATTTAACAAAGAGGTAACGAGAGAAACGACAGAGACCTGATATAATAAACATTGAGTTATCAGTAACCAAATAGACCTTGTTATGGAGGGTGTTTAGGACCTCAGTGGTGCCCTGCGAGGGATGCCTTTCCTCCTCCTTGCATTGCTCGAGGGAGGCGGAGGAGGCGTCGTCGGATAAATGTCTTGTTGTGAGCCTTCACACAATTCTTCTTCTTCCTTTAACATCAACAACCCCCTTGCATTTGGAGGAGTCACAGCCTCTCCTTCTATTCTCTCCATTGCAACCTCATTCTTGGGCTCTAAGGTAAAGCTTGCACCCCCACTTCTCTTTATCCCCACAAGCTATAGGCCATTCAAAACACCAACAAATACAGATGAATCTCTAACAAACATACACCAAATTTAATCAATACCCATGTCACAAAAGTTTGACTTTAACCCATTATACCAATAATTAAAACAAGATAATGATGATATTGATGGTGATGTTGTGCATCATGATGGTAACATTATACCTAATACAATGTGAAGTAAATGTAATATCAGATCATATAATAATACACACATACATACATGATCATTTAGATAAGATAATCCACATTATGTATATGCAACTCTACACATGCAACATATATATAATAAATTTATTTAATACCTGTGTCACAAAATATTGACTTTAACACCCTAAGCCAATGATCAAAACACAATGACGAAGATAATGATGGCAATGTGCATCATGATGGTAACATTATAACTAATGCAAGGTGAAGTAAATGACATACCATACCACACATTCATGATCATATTGGTGATGGAACGGATAATCCACATTATGTAAGTGTGACTCTACACGTGTAATGTAAAAACACCAATAATTGAATGATATGTGTACTTTTCAATCTAGGATGGTAAATCGAGCAAGAACAGAAAAAATATATATGTTAGGCCAATACCAAATTGAGTGAGCAATCAGTTACCTTACAACCCAATGAGCAAAATCGAAAAGTGTCCAAGAGGCTCCTCCCACAAATTTCACATACACGAGCAGTTCCTTTCCCTGACCTGGGCTGTGGCCTCTCGTTCAAAAACAGAACCCTCGCACTGTTTATCACATAGGTCTGCACTCCGGTAATGTCCAGAACCTTCTGAATCTCCGAGACCCTCACCACATCGTGATACGAAGACCTCCTTATCTGCACATTGCACACACTTATCACCCAATCTCCCCCAAATCAATCAATCAATCAATGATTCGAACCACAATAAGCATGAAGCCATTGATTCCAATATAAATCAATCGATCAAACCACCATATGCAAGAAACACGAAGTCACTGATTCCAGTATAACTCAATCTCCACCAAATCAATCAATCCAACCACAATAAGCAATAAGCACGAAGCCATTGATTCCAATATAACTCAATCTCCCCAGAATCAATCAAAACAATAACTCAATCTCCCCAAATCAATCAATCAACAATGATAAGCACACTAAGTCAGTGATTTCAATCCTCACATTGCTGATAAAAGAACAATAATAAGTCAATCTCCGCCAAATCAATCAAAATACAACTCATTCTCCCCCAAATCAATCAATCAACAATAATAAGCACACAAGGTCAGTGATTTCAATCCTCACATTGCATTAGTTAAGAACAGCGATAAGCACAAAGTCATCGATTCCAATATAAATCATTCTCCCCCAAATCAATCAAAATACAACTCACTCTCCCCCAAATCAATCAATCAATAATGATAAGCAATTTCAATCCTCACATTGCTGATAAAAAGAACCAGTGACAAAGCAACACTCACCTGAATCACTCGATGGTCCTTGTGCCGCGACGATCGGCAACAGAAGCAAAACGCGTCGCCGCCATTGCAATCGAGACAGTACAAGTTGCACTCGCTCCTTGCGGCGGCGCCGTGGCTCCGACACACGGAGAAGAACCTCGCGCTCAGCAACGGCTCGAGCCACGGAGGAACCAGCATTGCCGCTCAAAACACAGGCTCAGCAACACAAAACCCTAATCGAGGACTCGATTCACAGAACAGGCCCAGCACTCTCTCGGATCGAATCAAATCCACGAACGCGATCCTCAACATCACACACCGAACACGCACACTCGCAACCAATCGATCGATCGAAGAGCACAATGCGAAGAGAATCGAGAAATTCCAGCGCGAAATCGAGCTTCGAGGTTCGATTCAGAGACTGGAATTGGGAAATTTTGGACTCGCGACTTAGAATTCAACGACACGAAGAAAAGGGACAAGGGAGCGTAAACAAATAGGGGGGCGGGAACGGACGGCCGAGATGGAGCGAGGGAGGCGAGGGGGTCGAGGGCCGTTGGATCTCAAAAAGTAACGGGATTGGTGGGATTGGTGGGCTTGTCGCTTTGGATCTTTCTATGCGTCTCTACGTGTACACAGGGTCGGCCAGTTGGCTACTTGTGAGAGTGATTACCTGTTTATAGGTTTAATCGTGGCCAGAGATTCCGCCACGTGTACTCATGTTTCCACGTGGATTGTTTGCGGCCGTCTGATTTTTGGTGGGCCCGCCGACTTTATTTTTTGGGACGTATATAGTGGGGGAAATAATGACGTGGATGGCAGGAGTGTAAATAGGAACAAAAATTGATTTTCTTACTGATTCGTAATTAGCGGTTTATTTATTTATTTGTCTTTAAAAAATACAGTATCTTTTATTTTATTCTTACACTCAAATTTAGTTGTGACACAGAGTGTAACTTTTTCAATGAATATAATTATTTATCGATATCTCATCGATCTAGTAATAAAGTGGCTCACGAATTGGTCAAACATGCTTTAATTAACTTACCATAACTGGAATTATGGTGAGGGGCATATCCCACCAAATGTAGCTTCAACTATCCGGCTTGATGCAGGTTTAGTTGATATTTCTTAAATAAAATTCGATTTTCCTTCAAAAAAAACACAATTTTGCAGATACTTGCATTGTACAGGGCCTTAAATATTCATATAAATATAAAATATTATTTAATGTACAGTAAAAAATGTTAGGCG
>JAYMTP010001666.1:0-22882 GCA_036897365.1 Geranium brycei
TAGGGTAGAAGTAGGATAGTTTTAAATTGAATTAGGTTGATTATAAATTAGATTATGATAGTTATTTGGTTGATTGGTTGATTGGTTGATAAAGATAAAAAAGAGAACGAAAAAAGTAACTACCCAAGTGTCAACTTAGCAATAAAATCGTCCAATGGCCAAAACACCTGTTTGCATAGAGTAATTTGTTTGCACATAGTTCTACAACAACCACATTATCAGCAACAACCACTCAACTATAAATCTCATTCATTGTATTCTTTAAAAAAAGAGTTTATGGGTATTTTGATTTGGTGCCAAAAAAAATCTAACATAGTTGGTAATTAGGTTCTAACAAGAAAAATGTTTGGTGTTTCAAAAGAAGACTGCTTACATATACTGTATAAGGTTGTGAATTGTGTGTATAGCTATATAAGGCTTAGAGAGTTGTAAATATGAGATAAATTAAACTTGATAGGGAAACTAAGCATTATAGAGGGAGAGTTGTAACGATCTTCCCACCATTACGTGCATAAAAACTGCAAACAGGAAATCCCTTGTTCAAAGCTCAAACATGTATAAGCTATCATCAAAACTAAGCATCATAAGACGAACAACAGTATCGCAGCAAATTTTATTTCTAGGGAGGAAAAAAAGAGCATGCGATAATATATGTGAAAATCTTGTAGATCCAAAACACATGAAAATGAAAATGGGCGCCCTCATTATGCACATAGCTTGTACGGATTAGAGGATGATTACAATTGAAAAGTATATTAAAAGGAACATAAAAATATGAATTGGAGAGATTAGAGTAAGGCTTCGGCACCAGCTACAATCTCGAGGATCTCCCCGGTGATCTTGGCCTGGCGCTTCCTGTTGTAGAGAACGGAGAGCGTCTTCTTGAGCTCGTCGGCATTGTCAGTGGCGCTGCTCATGGCGGTCATCCTGGCGGCGAGCTCGCTGGCGAGCGACTCCTGCAGCGCCCTGAGTATCTGGCTGTTGAGGTAGAGGGGCAGGAGGGCGTCGAGGATCCTGGCGGGCTCCTGCTCGAACTGCAGGATGGGTTGGAAGGGGGGTATCTCGGTCTTGATGACCCCCCTCTCGACGGTGAGCTTCCCCTCCTTGGTGGTGAGCCTGAAGAACTCGTCGTCGGCCGCGTCCACGCAGGTGCCGTTGATGTCGCAGATCTCCCCCTTGGGGGAGATGGGCAGGAGCGTGTGGATCACCGGGTCGGCCTTGACGAGGGAGACGAATTTGGTGTAGAGGAGCTCCACCTTGTCCACCTCCTCCCCGACGAAGAGGGAGTAGACGTTGTCGCAGATGAGCTGGGCCTCCTTGGCGGTGGGGAGGTTGCCGCCGTCGTAGAACCGGACCACCGGGATCTGGGGGCGGCGCTGGAAGTAGCCGTTCCCCTTCCGACCCACGCTGATCACGCTGTAGTCCAGCCCCAGCTCCCTGAGCTCGGCCATCCTCCGCTCCGCCTTCTTCAGCACCTGGTTGTTGAAGCTGCCGCAGAGCCCGCGGTCGCCGGTGATGACCACCAGCGCCACCTTCTTCACCGGCCGGACGGTGGCCAGGGGGGTCTCCACGTCGCCGCTCTGGATCTGCTCGTTGATGTTGTACAGAACCTCCACGATCCCCTGCGAGAAGGGCCGCGAGTTCACCACCGCCTCCTGGGCGCGCCGGACCTTCGCCGCCGCCACCATCTTCATCGCCTCCGTGATCTTCTTCGTGTTGGAGACCGACCCGATCCGGTCCCGGAGCTCCCGGAGGTTGCACCGGATCTGGGGCACGGAGGAGCGGAAAGCGGGTCGGGTCCGGGTACGGATCTTCAAGGGAGAGGCCTCGGAGTAGAGGGAAGGCATTGTGAGGTTGGAGCAAGACATTCTTAATTTCTCCAACAAAACTCAACCCAGCAACAATGATATTACTATAATGTTATGAGTGAGTGAGAGTTGTTTTGTGCATGTTGATCTTTGAGGAGTCTTATCTTGATCTTGGTGTGGTTGGAGGTGGGGAGAGGAATGTGTGGAGGGAAGGAGAGGGTGTGGATTGGGTTTCAGATAAGGATTTTGCCCGTTGGTGCTGATTTCTGAAATGGAAAGGGTTCATTATTTTGGACGTGGGACCCATTTCAGTATGTTTGTGGAGAACTGAAAATCTCAGTATGAGCATCCGACAATGGATATTCAGTGTTTGCCAAGAAACAACTTCTGGGTTCTGGGCCTTTTGCTCGTAACGTAATTCTCTTGGTGTAAAAGGCCTGTAGTGAATATATCCATGGGCCTTGGAGTTGACGGGCCCATTGACAGGCCCTATAGTGAAGTTGCTATATAGGCCCACCACCCCGTCGAGGTGTATTGGATAAATTTATGAGCATGAGGACGTGTTTTGGTTTATTTTTACGGTTTTACCAGTGTGGTACTTGGGTTGGAAAAGATATTTTTGTTATCATGCTTCATTTTCTTGACTTCTGAATTTTTGTTTTCGGTTTTTTCGAGTCTTCAACTTTAGTAATTGCGGTTCTCTCTCGTGTCCCTCCTATAATATTATTAGAATGTACAATCGGGAGCTTAATCATCAATTATTATACAATAGCCTAATAGTTCGAGGCCAATTAATATTTAGGATAGAATAAAGTAGAAAATAATATTGATATTGTTTATGAATTACAATAGTAAAGTATTAGTTTTCCGATACGGACGGTGCACTTGGTATGCCGTCACTAACGTAAAAACGGCACACGTACGCCGTCAATGTCCACCTTCTTCTACATGTCATTGGTAACTGAGACGATATGCAACGAACGTTGTTCCAATAATGACGGCCCACATAGGAAAGGTACACCATCACTATAGTAACGATGTGTCGTGGACCGCGCTCCATCACTATAGTAATAATGGTGGCCGTCGCTGGCGCCGTTGACAATCAACAGTAGTGACGGCAAGCCCTCGTAACCACAATGTGACTATAGCAACAACGTAACACGTATGTAACACCGTCAAAATAGGGATGATGCTCACAATAGTCCTTATCTCTACCTGTCAGTTAAACGTGCGCGTCATTAACCGCGATGGGTAGGGATGGCAATATTCCCCGTCCCCGACAGGGATCAGGGAAATGGGGCGGGAAATTCCCAAATCCGGATGGGAACAGGGCGAGGACGGGGTGAGGTATCTCCACCCCGCTCGGCCCCGATATATTAAAAATATAGTTTTTTTTAAAATTAAAAATTATATTTTAAAATGCATATTTAATAAAAAAATAATATCTTTTTATTAAAATAATATTTTATAATACTGTTTAATAAAAAAATAATATTTGAAGTACATATTTTTATTAAAATAATAACTTTTAATACAAAATTTAATAATAAATAAATATGTTTTAACATTTTTTTGGGTTGGAAACGAAAAACGAAGAATCCCCGAACCGACGGGGAATCATCGTCCCCGTTAGAAACGGGGACTTGGATGGGGATTGCCAAATCCGCCCCAAACCCGCCCCGTTATCACCCCTAGCAATGGGTGGTTAGGGAGTAAGAATTTTCATAAACCTTGGTAAGAGATTTTGGAGCGATTATGGGAAGATCGACCTCGCACATGCATAGAGAATATGTCTTATAGTCTTTTTCAGCAATGAATTTACCGGACATACCACCGATGGAGCTGACGAGACGTAAGAGAGATGATCTCCAAGACTAATTGCACGACGAGAGACAAACGTCGAATCGGGAAGCAGAGACGGACCTGAAGGAGGATAGAGAAGGTCGACTTGAGGAGGCCAACACTAAAGTCCTCACCATTTGTGGCTCGTCGTGGTCAAGCTCTCGCTAGGCACTAGCTGGGAGGGCCTTTTGGGGACTAACTGAAAATTAATCAGAAAACAAATCAGATTGAAGAATTAATTTAGAATTATAGGACTAATCAAGTATTAGTCATACAAGTAAAATCTTTTGAGAATACTGATTTTAGAATAAATTTCATTCTAAAATGACATATAAATTAGAGCCGTTCTCAAGTCTCTGTTGCATTTTTTGACATCTTAATGATCTTTACGTGAAATATGCAAACTTGTTTAAAAGTCAAATTTATTTCATTTTATTTAATCATTTTTTGTATAAGAAGAAAGTATATACTATGCTATGCAATTCATATAATTGTGGATTATAACATTCATCTTCCTACCAAAACTAATAAATAGGAAAGAATAAATGCTGGTCCCCTCTTCTATGTTTGGTCCATAATAGTGCCGATCACGGCATCACCCCTTTACTCTCTCCGCTCCCACTTTTAACTTCTTTGTCGGCCTTTCAAAACTATACTCCATTCCAATAAACAAAACTAAAATAGACCTAATAATGCAGAAAGGTCCCCACCAGAAAGTGATAGCCACACCATGACTTGGCCCTCATTTTTGCACTCTATTGCTTGCTTGCTTGCACTCATAGTCATCACTATCTATTATCTATATAACATCTTTATATTACTTAATAAGTAAAAGCTTTCGCATCAATCTTTATACAATATCTTAATCTTTGTATTGTGCATGTTACTTTCACAGCAGCCCCCTGAATCTAACTCCACCGACACTTTGTTTACCCCTAAATTCAACGCAATTAATGCTAATTACATTTTTTTTACTGTTGGTGGCCAAACAAGTATTTTTTTGGGATTGTTTACTGCTATTGTGTCAGTATTTCTTTCATTGAAATCTTGGTAATAGAGTTTCCAATTTCCAAAACAATCCATCATTTAATGGTCTGTTTGGCACTTGGCAGTGATTACTGTAATAGCTCACAAGTGTTGCACTGAAGTTTAATCAAGTTTTGTAATTGTAAGTTTGTAACAGTACTTGTTGTATATTCAGTTTGAGGGAAATTATATTTTACTAGATGCAAGGGTAAATGATACAAAGAAAGGTTTATAGTAGAAAATGGGTACATTTCAAAATACTAGTAAAATACAAATCTTGCCTGTTTTTTCCATGAATCACTCACACATTTCATTATTTAAGAAGTAGCCAAGGGAGTGTACCAAAGCAGAAATATCAGTGATCTGAAAATGGGGTCTAAAGCTCTCTTCTTCTTTGCTCTGGTCTCCCTCTCAGTGGTAGTGAGTGTAAAGCCTGTTGTTGCAGAGGATGAGGAGGCAGACCCAGGCCTTGTGATGGACTTCTACAAGGACACATGTCCTCAGGCTGAGGACATAATCAAGGAGCAAGTGAAGCTCCTCTACAAGCGCCACAAGAACACTGCCTTCTCCTGGCTCAGGAACATCTTCCATGACTGTGCTGTTGAGGTAAAACCTAAAAAGATCACATTTTTACCCCCTTTTTGATGTTTGGATGATGTTTCCTGTAGTGGATTTTTGATGTTTTTTTGTTTTGTTTTGAAAAAACCAGTCATGTGATGCTTCACTCCTGCTGGATTCAACAAGGAGGTCCTTGTCTGAGAAGGAGGCAGACAGGAGCTTTGGGATGAGGAATTTCAGGTACCTTGAGACCATCAAGGAGGCTGTGGAGAGGGAGTGCCCTGGTGTTGTCTCCTGTGCTGATATCCTTGTCCTCTCTGCTAGAGATGGCATTGCTTCTGTAATAATTCATTTTCTCAATTCTCTTACACCGTCATGGTCATGACCATGTTCTTGAGCTCTGATCAGGGTTTTGACAAATTTCAGGTGGGAGGGCCATACATCCCTCTCAAGACTGGGAGGAGGGATGGGAGAAAGAGCAGGGCTGAAATGTTGGAAGCATACCTTCCAGACCACAATGAGAGCATGTCTGTTGTTCTTGACAGGTTTGCTGCCATTGGAATTGACACTCCTGGTCTTGTTGCTCTCCTAGGTATATTATCTATCTATACCCACACATGCACATGACCAACATCATCATCACCATCACCATCATGTTTCATTCAGAATCTCAGATCTGTCAAAATAGTTAGATATTTCCAGATCTGGGACAAGATTGCACCTTATCCACATAAGTACCACACGTGGTCACCTGCCTTTAATGATCCCATAAATCCCTTTCTTGGTCAGGTTTTTTATCCATGGTAATTTATACAGCAGTATCATCTAGATTCTATATAATTCTAAACAGAAACTCTAGGACTGCTCACACTTCAGTTTTGTATCAAACCAGTTTAAAATTGAATCAAACCGACCAACTCGATTTCAAGAAAATCAAAACTAAGATCGTATTGGTAGAATTTAGTTCGGTTTGATTTTGAACCGGTCAGTTTTTGTTTCAGTTCGATTGTTAGCCCAACATTTTAAAGCCCGAATAGCCCAGAAAATGTACATAAATGGCCTCCTAAAATAAGTCAAGTGTCTAAACTAATCGGTTTTTAGTTCGGTTCAGTTTGATTTGTTGTCTATATTGTCAATTTAGTTTCTTCTAATCAGAACTGAACCGAGCCAAGTTTTAATTATGACCGAACCGGACTGTTTTGGTTCTGTCCGTGTTAGAGTCCCACATATCTATTCACCAGCTTATATAACAATCTGGGTCTTCACACCTGACAATCCAGTTCGATTCTTTGCGAGTCAGTTCGAGTATTTTCTGAGCAGTCCTAAGCAACTCCACGCTCTCTGTCATTTCTTGGTCATGTGGGTTTTACTTATGGTGCAAATCTGAAGTTAACAGTTGTGGTTAATTGGTGTATTGAACAGGGTCTCACAGTGTTGGGCGCACCCACTGTGTGAAGCTGGTGCACAGGCTGTACCCAGAGGTTGCACCAGAGCTCAACCCTGACCATGTTGAGCACATGCTCCACAAGTGCCCTGACTCCATCCCCGACCCCAAGGCCGTTCAGTACGTCAGGAACGACCGCGGCACGCCCATGGTCCTAGACAACAACTACTACAGAAACATACTGGACAACAAGGGCCTGCTCATTGTGGACCACCAGCTAGCCACAGACAAGAGGACCAAGCCCTATGTCAAGAAGATGGCCAAGAACCAGAACTACTTCTTCAAGGAGTTTGCCAGGGCCATCACAATCCTCTCAGAGAACAACCCTCTCACCGGCAACAAGGGCGAGATCAGGAAGCAGTGCAATCTCCGCAACAAGCTCCACTAGAACAACAAGAAGATGATGATGCAACAAGCCTGGCTTGAACTCTTCTTTTTGTGTGTATCAAGAAGAGTGAATAAGATGGTGCTTTTTTCTTGGTGGGCTTGTTGTGAAGATGGTCAAGTTTTTTTTAATTGCATGCACTGTTTTCTATTCTAGTTTAGGTTCTTGCTTCTGGTTTCCTTCTGCATTACGTCTCAGTGATGGACATGGGTGAATGAATGAGGATGGGGTGTGTGTATATGTATGGTAGTGGTGTATGTATGATGTGTGTGGATGGAAATGATGAATGTTATTGATGTTCATGCATAAACTATGACTCACTTCACTTGTTTTTTCATCATAGATGGAAGCTTTAAAGTTCAACTCAAGGGGACCCATTATAAAACAGAGAAAATAAATAATATAACAAGGGTTCCTAGCCCAAGCAGACAAGCATAATTGATGACACTGTTAATCTCTATGGTGGGTGGGGTGGGGAATCATCTAATTCAACTAGATCATGGAGGGCTCGTACATGAAGTGCGGTAGATTTTAAGTAATAAATATGAGGTTTTATCAACGAAAAAGAGAGTTTATTACTAAGGAAGAAATTGAGAACTCGAAAAGAGAGTTAAAATCTTAAAGTACAAAGAGAGATGCAAGACAAACGATAGAACAAGAAAAGCAACAACAAGACCTTGCCAAAATTTGAAGCAGAGATAGACTCGGCCGACCAACCTAAAACTGAAATTACCGTGATGGAAATCCATCTGAACAAGCCACCTAATTCGGGAAAGTTTGATTTGTCTTGAACTTTCACAAACCATCGAAGAAGCCAACTCCATTTCAAACGTCTCACATAAGAGATTTTGGTTTGTTAAAGAGATAATGAAGACTCGTACGTACTCCGAGGCAAGAAACTTCCATGTCAAGAACACCATCTGGTCAGATTTTGTCCATAATGAGATCATCACTCCAATTTGAGCGCAACACTCCGATAACAATGGGAGAACTTGGATATAAGTTGAAATTTGATATGTCCGACACAAGAGACCTTTTCTTCAGAGTCAACAATGGTTGGGAGGGAGCCGACGGGTGCCTCGAAGAAGAACAATGTTTTGATCCTAAAACCACGTCTTTGAACGAGACCTTTGCTGGATGAGGAAGATAGGCAGCAACACAGGCCGAAGCGCGGTTGGAGAAGGAGGTTGGTGCAGCGGGTTTAGGCCAGAGGCGCCAGAAACACCACTTTGATGGGCTTTAGTAAAAAAGAGACGAGCTCCACGTACATGAACCCTCGGCAATGGCTTCATGCACATCCTATTCGTTGCAATAATGGATGAAAGCAAAATAATGACCATTTTTGTTCGGTTTAGACGGAATGTCAACGCCACAAAGGATCTCAACACGACCAAATAAATCTTCAAGCCAGATGTGGGTGGTATGTTGAGGGAGATGACAAACGAAAATAAAAAAAAAGGTTGGTTTTAAACGGCTCGAGGAGGAAGAGGTGAAGTTGGGTAGATTGGGGGTTTGATTACATCCGTTGGCATGAGATTTCTTTTTGATTGTTCTAATCTTCACTAACGTGACAAACATGAAGCCGTTGGTTTTAATTTCCCCGTATGTAGTTAATGCAGATAAAAACCTGAGACCATGTTGGACTTGTATCAAACAGGTGAAAGCTACAAGTTTCATTCTGCCTAATTCTACCTGTGAAGTTTGAGAGAGATGAGGAAAAGGGAACTCCAGATGGAATGACTTTTGAACTGCTGAAACACTTAAGAGCCATTTCCCATTATATGCTCATTTCAAAAACATTACATAGAATATGCAATGTACAAACTACACACCTGTGTGGATTGGAAGAGAACCAAGCTTCTACTTTGATCATTTGCAGATACTATAACATACATGAAATGCACCAAGCAGCAGTTTTTTTACCCCTTGGAGCTTGCTTCTGGTGGTCTTTGCCCTGAACTGCTTGAACTGCTATTAGAGTCACTGTCACTTTCTCCCAGGGCCACATCATTCTTCACATTGCCTTGAGCCATTTCAGGAACAAGAGAATGGCTGTAATAAGGCTGTTGATGGAAGGTAATATAATTTCCAGGAGAAGGCAAAGGCCGGAAACCATACGAGGGTGGGTAGGGAGGAAAGGAGCTTGGAGGAGGCCAAAACATCATAGGCATAAAGCCATTTGCTGGCTGCGGCGGAAACATATGATATGGGACGGGAGGGTTTGCAGCCGGAGTCTGAGCAGGCCTGGATTGGAATGCAGCCATTGCATGAGTGTGAATGGAGTTGTAGCTCATTAGTCCAAACTGAGTAGGAGGCGTTGAGCTCGAAGGTGTAGACTGTTGAGTTAAGGGTTTTGGCAAACTGTGGGGCTTGGTGGTGGAGTGAGCTTGTTTCTTTCCCTTTGGTTTTGCTCCTATTTGCTGAGGACCAATGCAAGCCTGCTAAGAGATTGAAGGGAGCTAAAAATCAGTCGTCTCTTTTTTCAGTTCTCCCTTCTAATTTCTTTGTACTGTATTTCTTTTATTTCATTGTACTGTTTCTTAGAATTTTCTTTTCCCATTTAGGAATCCATTTCTCTTTTTCTTTATTTTAATCGTTATTATCGCTGATAATATAAAATAGACACTGCATGAAAATGGAAGTATACATCATTTCTAGACTGCACAATCAAAGCTAGTCTATGTTAAAACAAAAACGCCGTAATATGCTATTATCAGATGAAGAGCGATAAGAAGTGGACTCGTGAACTTACTGTATCATAATTCTGCAGATGTGGAAAAAACAGCTCCTCTCCCTCAGTGTCTTCATCTCTCCTGCAAGAGTTAGATTATGCATTAAGCAAAACAGCTTCAAAAAATGTGAGCTATTGAGATTTATAAGATCACGAGAGGATATTTTACATCTCATTGACATTCATATAAACCGAAAACACTCTCCCCTCTATATATGACCTTTTCTTAACTATATCAGATATAATTATTGATTGGATTCAGAAACCTGTCCAATCCTGATCTACCATTCCATATATACACACACCTGTAATATTTTTGAAGCAAGTCTAAGTTGCGGTACTTTGTTTCTCTCTGAACGAGGTCGTCTGGAAAACCAGCCATGAACAGAAGAGTGATGCCTAAGGCCTTGAAGAAGAAACTGCCACTACGAGTATTAACAAGCATCGCCATTCTGCACATAACTGGCCCAAAAGACTTCAGTTTGTTTCTTCCCATTCTCTGCCTCACATATCTGCGCCAATTTTTAACTAACTCTCAACAAGGGCAGACCAAATCTAATATACTATAAATTAGTAAGACATAAATCAGCAACTCGAAATTGGGCTGTACTTACTCATTTTGGGGAAGATTTCTTGTCCTTCCGCCATACTTAATGCACAAAAATATGCATGACGGGCAGCTAGTATCAGACGGGCGCATATTCCTCTCCTCTTCAAGTATTTGAACGGGACATAATGTTGGGTTCTGTCTGTTTGGATAAAAGATCTTCCTCCGCCCGCCAGGGTTTTCGTATAAAACATGCTCCTGACATAAGTACACACAGTTGAATGTTTATTAATGAGGAAACTTTGAGGTACAACTATGTTCATCCAAGCAAAAACCATAATATGTCAAGTGTGGAATTAATAACAGGTGTAGAAAAAAGTTGCTTACCCCGAGATTTTTTGGAGAGACATATGGTTCTCCCTTACTCAGAATGCTAAAATGGTTGAAGTCCAGATCATACATATCTTCGCACCCATGCCTTATGCCAAGAGATGCGAAAACTATTATTTTCCTTATAGTGTGGGACTGAGCATTTTTTAGCGAGAGCGCTTCTGATTCCATGATCTTCTTAACTTCTTTTGGACAAAAGGCCACTTTAGGAGGTTTCCTATTCTGCGATATGCTCACATATCCCGTATTAGAAATCTCCTTCGCGGAAAAGAGGACCTCTGTGGGTGCCTTAAATCCACCCGTCTCTATGGTTTCTGCCCTGTCATGTTTCTTGAGTTCCCTCTCACCATAAATTGCTTCAGCATAATTTAGCATACAGTCACTGTTTTTATTATCATTCCTTTTCTGGCTCTCGTGCAGCGATGTGCGCGCATTCTGAATACCAGAGGAACTTCCCAATTGTATTTGCGTGCCATCATCAAAAACACGAACATGTTCTTGTACCTTATTATCAGCTGTTATATGATCAATGCTATCATCTTCTTCACGCAAAGAATAATTTTCATCGTCACTTTCATCTGTGACTGCACACTCTACAACTGAATCACAGGTTTCATCCATACACATCCAGTTTACCAAGCCGTTTTCTGGAATCTTGTCCTTTGGCTGCATGCATCGAGTGTCATGCATCACCTGTGGTTCCATTTCTCTCTTAAT
Organism: Geranium brycei; assembly: GCA_036897365.1. NCBI lineage: Eukaryota > Viridiplantae > Streptophyta > Magnoliopsida > Geraniales > Geraniaceae > Geranium > Geranium brycei. Next base: position 11,449 of record JAYMTP010001666.1, read on the forward strand.
CTTATTCCCATCCGCACTTCCATTAGTAGTGCTAGCTTCAACCTTCTGTCTTTTGAATTTTTTTACTCGCCTTTCTGCTTCAGTATTCTCACAGCAACCCTGAGAGAACATAGAGTGATCTTCACTAACAATAGTACAAAATGTAAGATGTAAGAGACATTCAATGTACTTTTGGAAGAGAAAAAACCTTTTCTATTGGGCATATTACCAATGCCATGGCTGAAGATTATATCTGAAAGTGAAAAAAAAAGAAAAGAATGCAACTACAAATTCATGTCTTCTTTAACCTCAAATGTTATTCTGATTTAATCTGAGAAAATAAGATGCAAATAGAAAAGCGGATATTTTCCAAAGACGCTTTAGGAATTCAACATTGTTCATTCTTGGTGTAATTTATTGGACACCAAACAGAATAAGATGATTACAGCAAGAATATTTTTTATACATGTAAACCTCACACCACTTCCTTTAGTAAATGTTGTGTCGTAAAGACCATTAGGTAACGAATCAGAGTATAAATACCATTCATCGTAATGCAGTAAAGAGCACACGTTGGAAATATCTTCCGGTCAGTACATTATGATTTATGAACAAATTAAGAAAAAAAAACTATGATTCCTAAGCATCAAAAGTTGGAAAATGACTGAGCAAGTGTGATTCTCTTTAACTGAAACTATGAATAAAATAAATTAAAAGAGGAACAAACGATCATACTTGTCCATCGGCAGGAAGAGGTTCCTTGTTTCTATCCTGGATCTGAGCTTCAAGCGCTGATATTCTCTCCATAAGCTCGACATTTCTCCTCTTTTCCTGTTGCAACTCTGCCGAAATCTCTGCAATGGAATTCATACCATCTCCTTTCATGTCCTGCTCTATAGCGCACAATGCAGAAGCATTGACCAAGCTAGCACACGATTGATGCTCCACCATTGGACAATAATACAGATAGCCTGTCAGTTCGACTACCTATAGCTCAAAACCAATCAAAGACACATAAAATGACAGATACCTAGAAGTACAATCTTATGAAAGGTTTCCAAGAACCTGACCGATCACAGAAAAGACGAGTACTCAAAATGAAATATCATCAAATGCAAGAGAAGCAGTGCTACAAGCCCGGGTGGCCTAGTATAATATACTTAAAAGCGAAACAGATTGATCAATTGCAGGACCAAGATAGTGATATCTTAGTTAAGAGCAATGGCTTCTAAAAGAGCGTATGCATTAACCAAGTGGGTCGAGAGAGTATTGCAAGTCAACTTTGAAGCAAATAAGGAAAGCTCAAGAAGAGCAAGGACAAGATTTATCTAAGCAACGATAGTTTATGGAGAGAGCGAGAGAGATGAGAAACTTTTTGGGTTACATTTAGATTTCAGTTCTTCTGCAAAAAGGAAAAGAGAACGGAGAAGGGTGAGGCAACAAGACATGCAACCCCACGTGCGTCACTTTCCCTCTTTCAGATTGGAGGAGTGTACCGTCGAGAGTTAAGTGGGATCAAACTCATAAATTTTCTATTTCTAAATAGACATTGTTGTCTAGACAAATATTGATTAGCCCTCTCAATACTTAAACAACAAAAAGTACCTAACATTTTCCAAATCTCAAAACATTGGTACTAAGAAGCCATGGGCATCCAAATGGTTGAAATCAATCCACCAACCAAAGTTCAGAGCGCTCTGTCAAATGTCACACGTTTTGCTTTATCGGATATGGTATTTTCATCATACAGCTTCAAGTCTAGCTAAAACAATCACTTATTCTACTGTTAATAACAGCTCACACTCACAGTTCCTGATTTTTAATGACAAATGAATTGTCTTATATAAGTGGGGTTCCTGCTGCCCCAATGTTCAGCAACTTAGGAGCATCCTAGGCATTGCCCATATTAAAAATTATAAGCACACACTGAAAGATGATAAATTTATAATCCTATGAAAATGTAGAAACCCACCTACTTTCTAATAGGACACAAACAAAAGGGTACCCAAAAATGTCAATGGTTAATTGACCTTTCTCTCCAACTTCTCCTCAATGCAGACCCGATCCTCCATAACATGCAGAGGCAAGTTGGATTAATCAGCCTCAGGCGGCCATTTGTATTCCTGAAAAAAGAAACAAGCAGACCAAAACATTAAAAGCACTCATGTTCAGAACTAAATACAATATTTGGTGTCTTCTCTTTGCCTTGTACCATTTGGCGGGTCTGCCTAATAAATTAACCCCTCATCTCAGTTATAGCTTCCTCAGTTGTGACACAAAATTGTCCTAAACAAGGAAAAAAATTGTGGGCACCCCTCTTTTTAACATTTGGGGTACCCTACCCTAAAAAGTTGGCATTTTTACCCTAACAGCCCTTATCAGGAAGGGCGGCTAGCAGAAGTGGATAGGGGTTTCTGGGTTTCTTGGAGCCCAATTAACTGAAATAAGTGCCCCAATTATCAGAAACATGAATGGTAAAGTGGGCATGATTAGAAGAAAAAGAGATTTAAAAAGAAAGACATTTGCTGTCTCTGTCTTGAGTGGCGAGTTCCTTGGGAACCCTTTTCCGAGGAGCAATAAAGAAAGTTGCACACGTGCAAGTAATATGCTTAGTGGGGGTACACACACGTGCAAAGGTAACTTCAATGGTTGTCTCTAATGGCAATTTGTGTCAGGGGAATATGAAGCTCATCCTTGGATTCCTTCCTTCTAATCTTAAACTAATCACCATAATTTTAAGAGTAATTGTCTAATTGATTTGGGTTTGCTGATATGACATATATGTCCCTGCTCATTTGGCAAAGCAAGTTGGAGAAGAAACAAGAACCAGCCTTTAACTAATTTTTCTCTCTGGGTTCCTACAACTATGAGTGCACACACCTCCTTCCATGATTCTCTGATTTTCTTTTCCTAGTTTTTATTAAGTATTGGAGTTGAAGTGCTGCAAGTGGGGTTGATTTTTTATTTTTTATTTGTCTTGTGAGGTGTGTTAAATAAGATTAATTACTGTTTGATAGGGAGGACAAAATTTTCGGAAGCAATAAGAATTTAGTGTTCTCGATCCAACTGGGTAGAGAGACGGGGATTACTAAATCCGCTCGAACCCGCTTTATCGTCATCTTATAGAGAGACAAAATCTCTAAACCTGTCCGGACCCAATGTTTCCGAGCAAACGGAGTAGGGTATGAAAATTACCAAACCCACCTTCAACTCGCCATGTTGTCATCTTACCGTTTATGGTCAATTGATTCTTTTATTTTAGGTTATCTATCAACTGTCACATGATGTGTTGTTGAGGTATGCTTTTGGTAGCTTTGAAAGGGGAAAGGTTTCAATAAAAAGAAACAAAAAGTTATGGATGCATACATACTTAAGAGTATACTAGTGTAATGACAAGCAATTAATTTGGAACAACATGACATGGCAAGAGATGGGTTATCATGATTTTCACCTTCTGTTAGTACTTTACATGTAAATTTTCAAATCAAAGTGTTGCATGTATCATCACGGTTTCTGAACTTTACCCTCGAGAAAAAAGATAACTGGAAGAAAAAGTTGGTGAAAGATAAACAAGATATCAGTAGCATCCTCCTGTCCTGGGTTGAAGGTTTGTTTAGTTCTATGTCAATTTTTCAGAACCTGAGCTGTGAGAACTTGTCATGAGAGTTGTGTACATTTCTAGACACATTTACAACATGAACCCCCTATTCCCAAGAAATTTAAATACTTGCTAGTTCAAGACATCTCAAGAAACAAGAAAGCTCTTGCAAGTTGCAACCATTTTTTGTGTGGTCATTGAACCCACCATCAGACAGCTCCTTGGAACCACAAGTTGTGAGAAGCAATAAATCAAACAATCCTTAAACATCAGCATTGAATATAAATTACTTTTTTTTTTGCTCAGCAATTAAAGATATTATTGATGAAATCAGAAAAAGATCCCCAGAAGGGAACAAGAACTAGCCAATTACATCAAATATATCATAGGAAAAGTTTCAGCAAGTAAATTGCAACAGAAACTAATAAGAGAAAACAAAAAAAGAGAACATGAATCAGATACAAATGTAAATTACTAGTTCTGGTCAAATGTGAATTCTGAAAAAAAAATATTGGCAAGACAATGCAGAAGAACCAAACATTAATCTATGTAGTTGTATAAAGATCGAATAAGTTGTGTATTATTACAAACAATCAGGTTAGAGTGGAAATGAAGAAAGTTGGGAAATGAGATCAAAACCAGAAACTGGATATTCACAAACATGTACATCTCAAGTAACCTAACTATACCTCAGATTCAAAACTGCCCACTTTATGAACTATGATATTGAAAGTGAACGGGGTAAATCCTATTGCGGAACATTCTCAAGTCACTTGAGCAGCTATAACTAGGATGTTTGCGGATACATATCTGTTTAGGACTCATTGAGCTGGCATCATTGGAGCTAAGATATTATCTTGCGGTGGTTGCATTCCACTCCTCATCATAGAACAAAACTCCTCGTAGTTGATCTTCCCGTCCTATAGGCGTTGATCATAAGCATCAGTACCAATAAAAACGTCACAATTGAGAGATTCATGACAAGTTCAGCCACAGAAGACTTACATGGTCCGTGTCAACCTCTGCTATTATGTCTCTGATGCTGGCTTCATCACCCATGCCATGGTCCTTCATGGCACTTTCTAATTCATCTATAGTAATGTACCTGTCAATGCCATCAAGATTACATTAAAATCATTAGATCCGTAAGTGTCAGTTTATGAAAACATCAAAAACTTCAGACCTTTTAAAAGATTTGATTGAGAGGGCCTCAAGATTAATCATCTAATATATCATATTTGATACTAGTATAATTTTACAAACCTTCCAATCAGAATAATATACTGTTTGGAATTGCATGAACCATGACTTCCACAAACTTCTTATAAACCAATTTTTATTTTCATGTTACTGTATGCTTTACAAGCTTCTGTCCTTTGCAAGCAGAACTCCATAGTAACCCAAAGTATTTTCATGTTTATATAGCTCAACACAAATTTTGATTTCCAAAAAGAGTGAACAGTTGTTTAATCGATTATGTGCGAACAAAAAGGACTCTATAAGTAGGTATTCTTGTCCAAACTCGTGGATTTTGATCACTGTATTACTAAACCAGCGACCTATAACATGGGAAAAACATGCAGGAGAATTGTTGAAAAGCGCATCCTTGATACGTATATCAACAATTTATAATTTCAGTGAAAGGTCAACAATGAAAGACAATGCTGTCATCAATATTAATCAGTGCTCTGAAAATACCCGATTAGTCCCCAATCAATCTTCTATTAATCTCCGATTAGTACGATTAATCAGGTTCTAAAAGACAATGCTTTATGTTAATTGATAGTTTAGGGCTTGCTGTCTAGCTTTATTTTTGGCCTCTCTTTATAAATGTTTTTTTTTGCTTTTCTTTCCCTGATTCTGGTCTTGAGCCTGGGACTAAGAGTCTTTTTTTCCATCTTGGAAATTGATTCTCATTAATAAAATCCTTTCTTTGGCTGATAAAAACATAAAATCCAGAAGGCCTAATGTTACCGGTAATAATCCAAGATAAGAAAAGGTGTGAACTTACCCACTGTTATCCTTATCAAAATACTTGAACGCTTTGAATAGGTGATCGTCTTTTTCTAGCCTGTGCCTATGCATTGTGGCAGAGATAAACTCAAAATAGTCAATTGCTCCATTTCCATCCACATCAGCCTGAAATGCATCACATGCATAAATAACATCCATGACATAAGAGCATGCAAGGAATGATCAGTAATTAACCCATTAGAGATCTTCTGGGCACGAACGACTAAAACTCACAGCGTCCATGAGTTGCTGGACTTCAGCTTCTGTGAGCTTTGATCCAAGTCGAGCCAAACCAGTCTTCAATTCTTCATAGGTGATTGTGCCGCTATTATCAGTATCCATATTTGTGAACATTGCTTTCAGACCTTTGATGTCTTCTTCAGAAAGATTTTCTGCAATCACCTGTGAAATTCCATGGTGGACCAGGATAGTTAGACCACAGAGGACGACAAGCATGATAATCTAAATCCATAAAATTATACAGCTCCACAGAAATATGCCACTTCTATACGATGTGCAATTTCCTCAATAGTGGAAATTACAAGTACTTGATTTACCTTCAATGCGAGCTTCTTGAGCTTGTTCATTGCCCTGAATTGCTTCATTCTAGAGAGAACTGCACTATTTATTGGCTTGTCTGATGCTTCTCCGTCTTCTCTAATCCACGGATGCTCTAACGACACAAAATATCACAATGCCAATCAGAAGCAATTAAGGAAAACACGAAAGCAAAGTTAATATATGAAATGTGGCCAAATAATAACTCCCCCGCCCAAAATAAGTGGTCCACTTTCTTAAAACAGATATCCCAAACATTTCCTTTTAGGTAGTTGATTAGCCATGGATTGCCAATAATATCTTGACTTGAGTTAGTAATAACAACTTGAGTCGTGGGGACATGGATGGGCTCGTCATTGATCACTGAATTAAACAATGGTATCCCACGGCAAGAGACTCCCATCGAGTCTCCATCTTTAACTAGAATATAGATTAAAAGCTCTAACAAATTTCAATTCAGATTAGAAATGCAATAACTGATGTAATTTTCAATCGAGTAAAAAAGAAGACGGGAACGAATATAATACCAAGAACTTGTGTAGAATTAATTCGATTCTTTGGGTCCTGAGTAAGCATCTTCCTGACTAGATCTTTGGCACTGTCTGATATTGATGGCCATGGTTGACTTACAAAGTCAATTTTCCCTTCCAATATGGCGTGAAATATTCCATTTTCAGTTTCTACAAAACAAGTTAAGAAAGATATAAATATAATGATCCGTTGAAATTAAAACCAAAGAACTTTGCTGATATGAAAAATAAACAACGTTTCAGCAAGAACTAGTGAGCTCGTGCCATTACCAGCCCAAAAAGGGGGTACACCACTGAGTAGAACATACAGGATGACTCCTGCACTCCAAATATCTATTTCTTTTCCATAACTACGCCCCAATACTTCAGGAGCAACATAGTACGCACTGCCTACCATATCCCGGTACACCTTCCCTGGTCGGTCAAAAGGAAATTTAATCAAATAGGTTATACATAGTAATTAGTGATGTATAAATTTCATTATGTGAATCAAACAATCAAAAGCTAGAAAGCACATCACAACCTGACAAATGAATAACAAAGAAAGCCCAATTAGTTCAAGATGGCAAATGGAAATGTTATTTCAAATGTCATGAATATTCGTCAGCATTTTGTGACATTAAAAGGAAATTCATGTAACCAATTAGTGCTCTTTGGTAAGGCTCACAAGTAAGTTGTGCATTCCCTTTTCTAGGAGAAACTCAGAAATAGGAGCTTGCATCCACTACCCACAGAAGGGAGTTTAGAGAAACCATACTCTCAAACTACTTCCATGAAACTATACAAGTTATCCACGCAAAAAGAGTACGACCTGTTCATAAACATTGTCAAATAGAATATGTAGTAGGAGAAAATGAAATGTGCTCAAATCTAGCTCCATAAGAGGTAGACTTAAAAACATGAGTGCTTAACTCAGACTTAAAAACATGAGTGCTTAAAAACATGAGTGCACCCATGACGAGATAAACACTTCTTCTAGTACATAATATCCAAAGCTTAACTCAGAGAGAACCTTATGCTCCCAAGCCACAAACCCCGACCAGAAACCTTTTTTCTCCAAGTTGAAACCATAGACACAAATCTTCTCCTAATCTAAACTGGCAGAGCCATCAAATCATCTAGTGTGTAAGGGCTAGGTGGAGGTAACTATTCATGACATACTATGGAGGTATTTTAGAATGTACATTTTTTAGTTTAACTACTCAAGACATGGAGGTCAGATTAGCAGAATTTCTAATAGATAACAAGTATTATGAACATAATAAGGGCAACAGGAACCAAAAGAAGTATATGACCTGTCACAGGTTAAAAATATAATGTGCAAATAATCTACTTTAATCCTGCACATACATTATACATATTGAAAGGCATTACCAACTGATGAACTCTATAGCAAAATTCATTAACAGAGAGACATCAATACCAAGAGACCCCAAAAAACTAACCTTCCTCAATAAAGATAGACAAACCGAAATCGGTAGACTTCAACATGGCATCTTCATCATTGCTGGACAAGAGGAAATTCTCGGGCTTGAGATCACGGTGCATCACGCCCATGAAATGACAAATGTGGACCACGTTCACAATGGACCTGCAAACAGCGGCAGCAGCCCTCTCGGAATAATGCCCTTGAGCAATAATCCGATCAAAGAGCTCCCCGCCCGCACACAGCTCCATGACAAGGTGCACATAGTCCTTATCCTCGTAAGCACCCTTGAACTCCACAATGTTCGGCTGACCCGACAAATGCTGCATGATCTGAATCTCCCTCTTCGTGTCCTCCTTGTCGCTCTTGGACACGAGCTTCCGCTTCATTATGGACTTGCAAGCATATTCTTGGCCCGTGGCGTTTTCAGTGCACAGATAGGTGACCCCAAATTGGCCCCTGCCCAGCTCCTTCCCAACTGTGTAGCTCTGCTTGATGTCTTCAAAGGGCTTGCCCAGAATGGATTGAGGATTGGGCCTGGATCGTCTCGCTTGGCTAGGGATGACCTGGCGAGGGTGGTGCTTGTTCTGTGGCTGTGGAGCTTGATTCCCATTGGCCTTGTTTTGTTGTCTGTTCGGCGACGACGAACCTTGATGGCCTGAGCCCCTGTGGTGGCGGTTCCGGCCACGCCTTCCGGCGGATGATTCTGGTGCAAAATCTGAATCTTTCGAGTTGCTCGCAGCACAACCCATTGTTTTATACGACGATTGGTTTTCGAATCCAAGAGAAAAAACACAACTTGGGACTTGGGTTCTTCTGGGTTATCGATGATCTGAAATGGGTCAAATTTGAACAATGAAATTGGAGAGCTCTGAATCAGAATTTGGGGAAAACCCAGAGAAAGTTTTGAGTTTTTCAGATAAAATGTTTGGTAGGAATTGAAAAAAACAAAAAAATTGAAATTGTGCTAGGATCAACAAAAAATTAGAGGTATGTGTATTTGAATTGAAGACTCGATCGGAACATACAGTAAAGTTGCATTCTGATCAAAGGTTGTGTATAGAATTGATTCCGAATCGAGCCTTCTTCTAAAAGGAACAATTTTACTTGTTCTGGGAATATTAGACAATGACAAGCCTGGCAATTCGAAAATTTTAAGGAGAGGGAATGGTATTTTTGGTAAGGGAACAGGGACGAGGAACAAGATTTGAAATGCCATTGTTGGAGACAGAGAAAACACAGAGGAAGATTAGGGCCACCAATTTCAGGTGAAAGCTAAAGAAGCCAAAGCCAGCTATTGTTATCATCGCTGCCTATTTTATTTTTGAATAAATAGAATATTACATTTTAATAAACATATTATATATTTAATTAACAAGATTTCCCGCCAAACATATTATATATTTCTCTTCTTATTTACTTTTATCCCTAAATCAGGTAATAACATAACACACTATTTACCAACTAATTTCCTTTTAGATCCTAATCTCGAGTTTAGTGATATTAATGTACCAAACACTCTATCTCGAATCATATTTACGGACGATTCTTAATAAATTGAAATCGAGCTCGTCTCAATTTTATAAAAAACAAACAAGATTTCCCGCCAAACATTTACTCACAGTCTAGGGGTGAGTCAAAATGAAGTACACATTCTCAATGTGATAATTGAAAATATTTTCTTTACCCTAAATATCAAAACTTAAGATTTTTATTTTAATAATCATAACACTATTGTATCAGAAAACTTTATAATATGTATGTTCATTTTAAAAATAATAATAAACATTTATTCACAACTTATATAATTTGTGAAAGTAAGAGACTATAGTTTAATAAAATGAAAAATTGTTTCAAATTGGTGGTAAATTCTTGTGTATTAATAGCTATTGTTAACTTTATAAAATCAAGCTAAATAAAATAACAATAACAATAATACGAGTAATAAGTAATGGACTTAAACTATAATAATAAATATAATTATTTATTTTAATATTAATATACTAATTTATTTTAACAACTACTATTGGTAATATTTAGCAGGATTTAATCTTTGAATTTCATAGTACACTTTAGCCCATGGTAAGCCATGTATAAGGATATAATTTGATAATTTACCTTTATTAAATTTTGTTAAAATTTAAAAGAAACATGAGACTTAGAGTTAGAAGTATGGGTATTCATTTTAAACCAAAAATCGATACCAAACCAAGAATCAGATCGAACAAAAAAAAAACCATGATTATGATTAGGTTATGGTTTTATTTTTAAGTTAACCAGTTAATTTTGGTTCGGATACAATTCATATAATAAAAATTCACTGGTTAACCGGATAAACCGAACAGAAATTGCACTTACCATGTGTTGCACCCAAAATCATCCACTTATTATGAAAGACTCTTTTTTATTCTCACAAACGACATCGTTTAACTCCACACACAAACTCCTACTTATATTTCGATTTTATTGTGGGGTTTTAGCTATTTAAAGTTAATGTTGATACATATTCTTACATATCATCAGTTTGAATTGATAAAAAAATTGGGCTTACATATCAAACTTATAAAATTTGGCTTGTTCAGTTTAAACTTAAAATCGAACCACTTTGTAGTGGTTAAAAACCGACCACATAATTATACTGAATTTTGTTAAAATTAGAATTTTCGGTTCGGTTTGAATTTGGACTCTTTGATACGGTTAAGCGGACAACTCTAGTTAGAACTTAGAAGTGAGGGGAAGAGATGTTTTTTTTTCTTCTCATTTCCATTCATGTAAATGATGTATTGATGTGGATCCAAGTCACAAAAGCCCATTAACCTATATTTTGGGCCCGCACAGAAATGTTCATGCCGGAGGAGCCCACAGTAGCCCATGCAAGTCGGGCCATTCTAACATTTACGAATTTAACGTTGGAAACACCGATACTACCACATTAATGAATCAGTCATATGATCGACGTGGCATGGGTGGGGTCCACCAAAGATAAAAAGTCTGGAATTTAGTAATGGCACCAAAGAAAAACGAAAAAGAAATAAGAAATAAGCAGTGGCTATAAAAGCGTGAGAACTGTGAACCAAACAATACAATATATTCAGTAATGTCCCTTTCTTGAAAAAGGTACGTCCTAATCTCTCAACGCCCTACACCCAAATTTCATTACTTTCTTTGTCCATCTCCTTCCACTAAAACCTCCCATTTTCTCTTCAATTTAATGTTTTCTTCCATTAAGGAATTCATATTACATGTTATTATAATCTAATAAATTGTTTTTTTCTTAATCTTACTGGCATCAAATGACTACTTACTATAATTCAAAACTCTGATCTCTGG
>JAYMTP010001667.1:0-22881 GCA_036897365.1 Geranium brycei
ATTGGTATCCAATCTATTCCCATGTTCCGATCTTTCCATTTTGTGGACCCATTTCTTGGGTAAAGTCTCCCAACTATATTTGAAAATGGATTGGTTATCCATAAAAAAGATAAAGAAAGTTTTCTTGTAATTCGGCTTAAAGCTCTAAGAATGGAGAAAGACTTTTTATTTGAATCTGGTTGGATGGTCCAAGCAAGAAAGGCATGGGATGAAAATAGGATAGGAGAGAAATACTTCTATCTAAGCGAGTGAACTAGGTTCTTCTCGCTAGCTCTTTGTCTTCTTTTCCTTCAACTAAAGCGTTGACCTCGACAGCCATGGCCTATTTGGATAACTGCCTGCAGGATGTTATAGAGCTTGAGAATCCGTCCAAGAATCGAAAGAGCGCAGCTTCTCGCTTTCAAAACGGAGTCGGAAAAGATCGAAGGGCATGTTTCGAACCCGTGCTGCCGGACTATGATGGGTCGTCTCCTATTTGATAGGGGCTCACGTCTGCCCGGACTTCCTCTACGATGCAGGTCCTACTTTCGTTCAGAAAGCAATAAGAAGAGAGATTCATTTCATCTCTATCTAAGTGATTGAATTGCCAGAAAAAGAGAATGAATACCCTTCGGCATGAACTCTCTATTTGAATCCCTTAGATCCTTCTTCCCGTAGAAGTGAAAGGGAAAAGAGACCTTCATCAATCGCACCCTGACCCAGAAAGCCAATCAATCAGAATATGTTGGCTTAGGAGTTTGAGTCGTATTCTCAATCTTAGCCAGTACGAAAAGGGTTCAACAAAAAAGAATAAAAGAATAGAAAGAAGGGGTTAGATTATGGCCCTTCTCCTTTCTTAGTTCTGAGGAGCTCATTTTGACGAGCTGGGACCTGAATCGGGTATTCCCCGCTCCCCTAGCATTCAATGCAATCATCTTCATCACCGGTAGAGGAGGTTGAAAAGGGCTTATACCCTCCTTGTTCCTGCTTGCTCCATCATCACTTCTGTCCCTCCTTGGTGAGAATCCCCAACCCAAGGGATAAATTCCTCTTCATTGCATTCGAGACCTAAGGGCCCTTGGAATGGAATCCCAAGTGTTGATGTTAATAAACAAGGGTCTTTTGTTGCCTTTTGGATAAATTCCTTGGTCTTTCCAAGCCCAAGCGCCTCCGGGCCTTGGAAATTGGTATCAAAGATTAGCGGATAAGCCTTCCTGTGCCGTGGCTCATGGCCTTGCTGGATGTGATAGATAGGTGGCACTCCCTATTTGACTTGGGTTACGAGGAGCCTACCACCTAATCTTATGCCCTGCCGATCTTTCAATCTCCTAGGATCCAAATTCTCATGGTTTATTGCTCAATCCTAGATCTTTCTAACCTGACTGAGATGAAGGTTTTGGTTTTGAATGGTTAACAAGGGTCGTTCACTCTCTCTTCTTTCTTCTAATGGACAAGCAAGCTTCGGTAAAGCAACTGTATTCGCTCGTTTAAAAGAGCTTTCAACAAGGGCTTTCATAGAATCATATAACCAATGATTTTCATGAAAATCAGACGACAAATATGACATGTGATACCAGTAAAAGTTAGCAAATTGATCGTATTTTGGACCCGATTCCTTACTAAACTAGGCTAGCAAGCAAAAATACGGGTAAAACGCAAAGTTCTTCCCGGCCAAGATCTCAAATAGATGGATTGAATGGCAGTAGGCTAAACCAGTTAGCTCTCCACTTGCAGTGCAGGTCACTTCAAGCTTAGTTCCGAGCAGAGTCCTACAAGTGAGAAAGATAAGGAAGAGAATAAGAAGGTTCCTTATGCTAGTGCAGTTGGCAGTTTTATGTATGCCATGGTTTTGCACTAGGCCTGACATTGCTCATGTTGATCCAACACCTTCTCAATGTACCTGAGACAACCACAATTTTCCACATTTCCTGTCTCTGGAGATCCGCATACCAAGTATCTGCTTTGCTGGTCCCAAATCTTTCATGGCAAAAGATTGACTAAGCTCCTTCTTCAAGCTGTTAATTTGACTAACATCACGACCAACAATCAACATATCATCCACATACAGAAGTAGAATGATAAAATCATCATCAGAAAATTTCCTTACAAACACACAGGGGTCAGAACTTGTCATACCCATGCCCAACCATGTCTCGATGGATTCAAACTTCTTGTACCATTGCCGCGGAGCTTGCTTGAGGCCATACAAGCTCTTTTTCAGCTTACATACAAAATCTTCTTTGCCTTTGACTTCCCTCTGCCGAGCCCTCTGGTTGTTTCATGTAAATCTCCTCTTTCATCACCCTTGATAACCGCGCGATCCTCGATTGCAAACAGCTCCCAAATAAATGGAAGGGAATCTGGCCCACTAGGGCCTTATCACCTTTCCTTTCCCCTCCGATGAAGACCAGAAAGGACGCCAATTCAGGCCCACCTCCATAGGGATGGAAGGAAGTTCTGGCACATACCTAAATATGCCGGTCCTTCACTAGGATACCGTACTTCTCCAAAACACTCTCGACGCCTTAAGACGGGTCGTCCACAATGCTACTAAACAACTAGTTGCTCTGTTTAGGAACAAGAATCGGCTTAGACACTGAGAACATGGAAAAATACATTTGAACGAATCTGTCCGCCCGAACGTCATGACGACGAATTAGTCTTCTATGGACGGTATCCCTCAAGGCCCTATTTAAGTTAGGGCTCGAGTAACTGTGTACCTCGAAGTCTCTCGAGCCTTGCTAGGGATCTCGGATGCGGTAAGGAAAAGTGTCGATCTCAACACCTGCCATAGGCGCGCATAAGCGACACACTACAGCATTTATTTAACATAAAAAGCTGTTTTGAGCGAACTAGCTCGCTTAACCATATCTCCTTAAACCACCTTTTACAAACAAACAGGTATACCGCCACGCAGTACTCTTTTGTGAGACAACCTGCATTTTTCTGATCCACTAGCTTTCTCGCTTGACTTGAAAACTTGAAAAACTCGGCAGCTATCGGAAAGAAAACAAGGAGTTTACTACTGAGTTTGTACTCCTTTTCTTTTCACAGAAAATGGAGAGATGAATTGATGTATTTTTTTATTGGATTTGGAGTAGTCGGGACTGACGGGGCTCGAACCCGCAACTTCCGCCTTGACAGGGCGGTGCTCTGACCGATTGAACTACAATCCCAGGAAAATGAGGTGTACAGCCTAAACTTCTTCTTTTTTCTCATTGGATTTCATTCGAACCATTTTGTTTCGCCGTGTTGTAACAGAGACACGAATGATATACTATTTATATCAATTTGAATAATAAGAAAAGATATCTCAATTTGTTTCTAGATGCAGGAAAGGAATAGTGGGCTAATTCATGAATTTCATCAAATGGGCCAACTAAGCGTTAGAGTCACGCTCTTTAAACGCCCTAAGAAAGAGGCGTAAGCCATCGGTTCAAATCCGAGAAAGGTTTTCCACGAAACTCCTGTCTTAGTCTTCATTTTTTAGCGGAGGACATAGATATTCTAAATACCCATTATGAAGCGCTAAAGTCTTCCTACTTCTCCATTGTTCCAATCAGATCCGAAAAAGAAGAAAGAAATGGAAAGTCAGTGGACCTGAATGGAATCATGACTATATAAGCTATTCTGATATTCAGATTCGATATAGATGAAATCGTGGAAGTGGATCTTTCATTTCCTCAGCATAAATGCCCTAGGGGATTATCTCCTTGGACCACTCGTCGTCCGATTGAATCTGCTTGTTCCTGGATGCTCCATAGGAATCCATCGCTATTCCTTTCCTGCACCCTTATACTTGTTAATAATCCTGCACCCTTATACTTGTTAATAATAATATTCAGGAGCCCTTCATCCGATAGAAGCAGCCGGAGAAGCTCTATTATCCTTTATATCTCCTTGCCGAAGGATGAGCGATCGCTACGGCACTTATCAAATCCGTTTTTCCTAGCCGACAAAAGGAATGAGAGCTTTTCCACTTAAACGAAAAGTGGGCTGGGGAAGGCTATAGCTAGTGCAAGAAGCAGATCCTCCTTACCTCAATAGAATTTGAGTAATAGGTATTAGATTAAGTAAAGAGTTGCTTGCCATTTACTGGAACCAGGTTTAAGCAAGAAGTACGAGCTAGACCAGCTTATGGTTGAAACTCTTCGTCAGATTCTCCAAGGGATTTGCGTTCGTTTGGACTGCATGCAAATACGAGAAGACATTCCATTCATGTGGGAACGAAATATCCCGCTGATCCTCTTAAGAGTAGTTCCCGCGTTCCCTTGTTTCTATTAGCTTGGGATTGGGGGGTTCGCAGACAAATACCAAATACCATACCTAGAGCATCCATCTTGACTAAGGGCTTTAGCAAGGAAACAAACAACACAGATCAGAAACTAAGAGAAATACAGCTCAGAAACGAAGAGAAATACAGCATTCTGTAACTATTCCCAGTCTTCTCTGTTCCCCCTTCCTAGATCCACTGGCTACTTACTAACTTAAAGGCATCAACTATCTATTTCAGTATTCCGCTTTACTGTATCCCTTAAGAAACGGAGTGCTAAGCATAACATCAGTTAATTCACGCCAACCCATGTCAAATCTATCAAATCGAATCAATCCATGCAGAAAACAAGAGAAAGATCTGCCCATACAAACAACAAAGAAACGAACATTGAGAAAGAGAGCATTCTGTACTATACTCTGTATTATCTGCGCTAACCCGTGTTACTCAAAAGCTAGCAAAGCAACCACTTAGCAACCAATCCCGGAACTAAGGCACTCGAGAAAGATTGACCTCTTCTAAGGCACCCTTACTTAATTAAATAAAGGGAAAGATTGACCTCAAATAAACAATCTATCCTTATGGAAACTCAGAGAAATGTTTCATTCTTGACTCTTCCCACTATTATCTTCAAAGTATGAGCTAAGAAAAGTATGAGCTAAGAAAAGTATGAGCTAAGCAAGAACCTTCTTTTCGGGAACTAACAACACAAAAGCAATCTTTCAAGAACAGTCCTTGAGCTTCAATCAACTAACAACACTAAAACAATCTTCCTTCAGCTTCAATCAAATCAACTAACTAACAACACTAAAACAATCATTGTTTCTTTCCTTCAATCAAATAGGCCATAGATATAGATCGAGATTCACTCATAAGACAAGCGACTACCGGATAAGGGAGCAACCAGCCTTTGTGGAAGAGATGGGATCCTCTGGACACCTAAGTTCGGGTCTGATGAAGAAAGAGAGCGGGGGGTTGTAGCCGTCAATAGCCCAGCCCAAATGGAGATATAAGGGCGATGATGAGGATTCCGGGTATAAAGACAAGAAGATTCAGATTCCGGGTATAAAGACAAGAAGATTCAGATTCCGGGAAGTGGTATTCAGATTCCGATTGGGAAGTGTTTACCCGAAAAACCCAACAGCCAAAAGTCAAATGAAAGGAAGTCAGAGAAGTGAAAGATTATATAAATATATAAGAAGCAGCCTAAGAAGAAGGCGTGCCCGATGACTCCCCAAGAATGAAGGTCTCTCAGGATACGCCCATTTCTTCTATTACGAGATTTGATGAACTACTCTCATGTAACAATCCAGGTATTTCTCAACTCACATAGATACTGTCTTTCCTTGAGATGTATCCTAGTTACTTTGGTTGTAGTTTCAAACTATGTTCTATGCCTATTATCACCGTGGGAAACTGAAGATAGAAAGAAACTAAGACAGTAGGAACAGCAGCTACTAGAGTAACAATGGTTTCTAGCAATCCAGGACATCTATTCACTTTGACAAGGGGGGCTCATCAAGAGGTATTGAGCAATCCATCAACAATAGAGCAAGAGCTGCCTTATGCTTAAGCTGCAACAACATCCCTTATGCTTAGCTGCTACAACATCCATCCCTTATGGACTCAGAACATCCATCCCCGTTATTCAGTTTACTACTCAAGGCTCGTTAGACCTCAGCTAGCTTGTTTACTAGTAGGTAGTCAGAAAACGTTAGTAGGTAGTCAGAAAACGAAAGATTTCATTATTTATCTTATCTTAATAGAAGTTCGTTCGATCTAGACTAGGGCTTACATACAGAGACCAACCAAGGGTTACTCCTCTCCAAAGCTTGATAGATAGGAAAGGCTAGTTCGAGCAAACAAAGCATTAGATTAATCAATACCTCCACTCCAGGAAGAGATCTAGGGAACCCCTAAACGAGAAATCAATATCTGCATCAACTACAGTCACTTTGTGCCTCATCGCGAGAATTGGCTCTACCTCATAGGTAGAGGGGAAATTGACTCAATAGCTGAGGATGAGGGAAAATTGACTCTAAAGACGAGGATGAGGGAAAATTGACTCTAAAGCATCTTTAGAGGGTGGGCTCGCCCCTCATTCAATAGCTTATAGAAAGAACTCATTCAATAGCTTATAGAAAGAAAGAGCTTCATAGAGTCGAGCTAGTATGTCCCTATACTAACAGTCTTTTCTTAGTAGGAGTCCCAGTTGTTCTTGTTCCATCGTTTGTTTTGTCTCATAGCATAGGGCAAGGAGGAGAAATTCCCTTGTTTCTCAACGCTTGGTTGGGCTTTCGCTTTCGGTTTTCTAGCTCCCAATAATTCTCTATCTGATCTGAGAAGGGCTTCTCGGTTATTGATAAACTACGTTAGGTCCTACGTGTCTTACTTCCCGGAGCTAGGGCTAAAGTCCTATCTCAACGCTAGGGCCACAGTCCATGGTTTAGCTTCCTATCTCAACGCTGGGGCCACAGTCCATGGTTTAGCATAAAGACCTGGGTTTGCATCTCATGTCAAGGACAGATAGTAACTGCAAGGAAAGAAAAAGAGATATTAATACAAGAATGGGGATTCATACTTTAGCAAGGATGGGTTTAGGTTGACGAGAAGACAATAACTACTTCAGCGGGATAGAGGCGTAAAGCTACTTAGGGTTCAAGTGTCTGGATCTCCATAGGATACTCATTTAGCCTTTACCTTAGCCTGGTCAAACAAAGAAAAGTGCGATTACCAAGGATAAGTAAGGGCCATTTCCTGATAACCGCTGCTTATTACTTGCTGCAGTCCTTCTCGAGGGCTTAACACAGCTCTTAGAGAAGCTCAACGTTAGGTATAATAGGTCTTATCTTAGTTAGGTATAATAGGTCTTATCTTAGTTAGGTATAGGTCTTAGAATATTGCTTTTCACTTATTCCATCTAGCATAGCCCAAAACCTGACTCGACTCTTTTCCCATGGAACACGTTAGCATGAAGCCCAAGGTCTTTCTTAGCCGGCACCTTGCGTTTATCGGTATTGATTGTTTCAAGTAGCTCCCAGCCCTTACTCGACTGATTTCCCAAGGGAGCAAGATTTAGATTATCCGTTTTTGCATTTCATATAGGGCCAAAAGTAAGCAAAGACCAAAGACAGTAAGTCCCTGTCAGTCACTGTGTCCCTAGTGTTTTTATGGTAGTATTGAAGGCGCCCGAACTATCGCCTACGTGTCCAGACTTTAACGTGTGCGGTGTAAGTGGTTTTTATCCAATTGCAAGCTCAAAGGAACTATGGTTCGTTGTCTCTCTTCATTGCAAGTTGTACGCAAATTGTGCAACATGTTGTAAGGATCTTGGCCCAATCCTTTTTTACAAAGTGCCTCAAGTAGATCTATAATAGTCCCCCTCTTCATTTGGCCATTGATTTGAGGATGGAAGCCGGTAAGTTCAGATCCTATGAGGAGCTCCGTATTTCCCGTGAAGCGAGGATCCCAATCACTGATGATAGAACTGTTAATCTAATGATTTATTGAAAACTCTTACTGTCATTCAAGCAGCCCTTTGATATAGAGAATACACTAATACTAATTAGGAAATGAACTACTAATGCTAACTAGGAAATGAAATACTAATTAATGCTAACCAGGAAATACACTGCATACTAAGCTAAGAATAGGAAACCCTTTCGCTTTATGCTGAGGTATTTATTGCAAGACCAAAGGAAGAGGGAAAAAAGGCTCAAACGCAGTCTTGAGGGAGGGATGAAAGAACTCGACTTGCCAGGTTCCGGGAGGGATTTCTCTTCGGAGAGGTTCTAAATATCTGTTCTGAAACGAAGAGTCAACTAAGGGTATAGTGCTTCGAGCTTCTCCTAGCAGTCGAGAAGACCTTCTGTCCAATAATTAGAAAACAGTATTTACTGCTTGCCGTATTGCCTAACTTAACTAATACTCTATTCCGCCTACAGACAAGGCCTAATACTTAGCTTCGGTGATGAAACAAAGATTCAATCAAACAAACCCGGATCACCTGAAACCTTTCTGCCTATAATGGTTCATTTGCTACCTTTCTGCCTATCATTTGCTACCTTTCTGCCTGCCTATAATGGTTCATTTTCTTATCTTAGTTAGATCAAGGTGAAGTCCTTATTGAATCAAATATGTAATCAAATATATGATCAGTGGTCTTCTTTCCGCTCTTCGGGGCTCCTGCTCGTGTTAGCTTTTGTTCTTCTTCGGCTAAGGGTCATCTGTTGCTTCTTTACTTTGAGTGAGAGCAATAAATCAGAGAAATATCACAAGAAATCCCTCTTTCAGAGCAATCCCTAGGTAGCTGGACGTAGTTTCTCGGGGAGGTCCGTCTCAAACGAAGGCTTCTAAAATATGTACTTCAGAGGATCCATCCGTACAATGAGCATGGTGGTGCAGTTTAAAACATCTAATGCCACAGTCGATGCGCTGTGAGGGGGAAGACAGAAGGTTCTGCCCAGAAGGAAACCAGTTGAAACCGGGCATGGTAGCCGAGTTTGACACATATGGATGCCCAGATCCAAATACGTAGGTAGGGGTTGAAACAAACCCGTTAGCAAGTAATCTCTTCTCGGACAAGCAAGTAAGTGTTTTTATCCCTTCTCGCATTCCCCCTTATGAAAAATTGATAGAATAGAGATGAATCCCCTAGCTAGCAAGAGCAGAAGCAAGGTAGTGCTAACTCTGCATTCTGCGCATCTGAGAGCGGATCTGGGTCCCCTCAATCAAACGATTGCCTTTTTCTTTCTTTTGATCTCATTGCCAGCCTCGATTCAATAAATAGTCCTTGGAATTGGTCAAAGTGCTAACGTGTGTTAGGGTTTACTTGGGCTACTTTCCTATTGATTTAGGAACTATTTCCATATTAGATCGGTATTGTCAAATGATTTCTAGCTTAGTTACTATATAGAAATAAGTAGCTTCATAGAAATAAGTAGCTTCAACCTGCTATTACAAGACGAATCTCTTTCTCTCTTCTTTATAAACTATATTTACTACGCTACGCTATTCAAAGCATCTTTATCGATGATGCACGAGCCACTCTTTCTCTTTAATATGCTATTTTCAGCTTTCTCTTTAATATGCCAATATGCCATTTTCTATCTATGCTATGATTTGAATCCCCTGCCTATTTATTGCCTTTACTACCTGCCCTTACCTGCCTGCCTTGAACTACTGCACTTGCGCTTTTTCTTGCTCTATCCAGAATCTAGCTTGAACTGGCATTGTGACTACAGATATATAGCCAATAGAAAGAGAAAGAAGTATTCCCAAGCTGGCTTCCACCTCTTCTAAGGCACTCGAGAAATAAATACCTCTCCTCTGCACTACGTTTGAGTAATAAATACCTGGCAAGTCGAGATCTAGCGAACCTTGGAATTTCTCCCTATTCACCTTTCTTCGCCTCAGAGGAGTTCCTGTCTTTCTTTCCTCTCCTTAAGCTTAGTCATTCCTCTCCTTAAATGAAAGTAGAGCTTAGGTAGTATTTCCTCTTCGTTTTACTAGAGCATATGGATTTCCTCTTCACTTCTAACGAGCGAGTTCAAACCTCAGACCAATCACCGAGCATATGGAAACTTCAAGCTCGATCTCGAGTTCCACTTGTTTTTATCCCTAGGGCAAGAAAGATGCCGTTAGCGTTAATAAACCTCTTCCTTTGCCTTTACTTAATTAAAATAAGGGCAACAAAGTTCCTAGGGTAGGGCTTGCTTATCCCAAACCTATGTACCTAAAGAGATAGAAGAGTAACAACACTGTGTACCTTTCCTCTCTCGTTGGTCGAGCTACTAGATAACCTTACAGAAAAGCCATAAATCCCTTTGTCTATCAACTACAGAAAGAAATACCTCTTCGCTACGATTCTTACCCGAAGCCGACTTTCTTTTCTATGATGCCGAGGGATCTCCTTAAGCAACGAATTTAGCTATTTCATTTCCGAGGGGCCTAGCCAAGGGTAACCTTACAGTCTTGCAAGAAATACCTCTCCTTAACAGTCGAGCGAGTGCCCTACCTCTCCCTCTTCCTTTTAGTCTCGTATATATATACCCTCTTCGCTATGCCCTTACAACATTAAATAAAACGCCCCTTCCTCCCCTAAGGTCGAGTAATCTTTTCCCTCTCCTTCTTTTTCCCCTGTCCTATGCTGGGAGGAGCTTCTCTATCGTAGTCCGGGATCCGGGTGGTTTACCTTTGTTTGACCGAGAAACCTTTCTTCTTGACCCGTAAAGCACCATGTAATTCCTATGTAAAAAGGTAAGATAGGTTCCTAACTTGATCAGCGCCCTCTTCAGCTGAGCTATCTGAGCCAAGCGTTGACGTAGTTCATGGTCCCGGACCGGAACCTAGGGCTTTATGCCGCTAGTGTTAATAAACCTCTTCTTATCAGTCGAGTCACTTCGTTCCTAGGGACGATAGCTATTCTTCCAATCAGAAATATTTCAACAATCAAAAGAGGGGATTATGAAACTCTCTGACTTATAGGATGGAACAACTGGTATCTATTTAAGCTATTGAATTCCCGATCAACATAAGCTATTGAATTCCCGATCTTATTGAAACAAACCGATTGAAACAAACTATGGGACTGTCTTTGGATTCTTAACCTCCTTGCGAATCCCCGTAATTCCATCTTTGTTGATATGCCCTATCGAACCTTGGGAAATGCATCAGTTGTTTCCTAACTGGTCTTTCTTAACTGCCCATTTGGAGGGGCTTAAAGAATGCTGTCCTTGCTTGGAGGTATTCCTTTCCCTATTTATTTAATTAAGTAAGGCAAAGTGAAGAGGTAAGAAGTTCTCTTAGAAGTGAAGAGGTAAGAAGTTCTCTTAGAAGTGAAGAGGTCGTTAGAACCTTATCCCGCTCATCCATCCAATCTTAAAACCAGGAAACCAGTCAAACTGCCCTAACAAAATAGGTCTTATTTAACTGGGGAGGAATGGGGCGAGTCATAAATACCTATCCTAAATTCCCTTTCCTAGCTGACATACTTAGCTGACAGTGGGAACGAAGGCACTTGCTAGAAGTTACTAGTACTAGAGTCAAACGAAGAGGTTCTGAAAGAGGCTCGACTGTAAGGAGAGGGACATAGAAGCTATTTCTATATTATTTAAGCTATTTAATTGCAATAAGAATAAGCGCTAGAAGCTATTTCATGAACATAAGCTATTTCAGAGGGGAGGGACATGTTTCCCACGGGCTTCTCCTCTTTCTATGGTACCGGAGGATCTGTTGCTGGAGAATATGCCATATGAAAGATTGAACTTGACTATCTACGGCTCCATTGCGTGTGCTCGGAAATGGTTCAAGTAGTTGAATAGGAGGATCACTATGACTATTGCCCTTGGTGAGACAAGCAAGCGTTAATAAACAAGGGTTCTAAAGACGTTAAGTGAATAAGGACAAGAAAGATGCCCTACCTATTACTTAAACTCGATTATCTATATGCTTATGCTCTAAGTTAGGAAATATGCGATAAGAGGTTACTCGACAGCCAGAAGAGGTATTTCTTTCTCAAGTTCTTTCTTGACTTGAGGTAAATCTTTCTCGAGCGTATAGCGAAGGGGTACGGAGTTGCTCGACCAGTCTTATATAGGCTCTTTTGAGGAAGGTATTTCGAAGCTTCCGGGGACTCTCTTTGTTGATAAACCTGGGTTCGTAGTAGCTATTTCATTATTATAGAAGCAACAGAATTGCCAACATAAGCTACCCTTGTGTGAAACCAAGGAATTTCTCCCTATTCAATCCTTGAAACAAAGGGACTCGAAGAGGTACATAGTTAAAAGAGTCAGGTTATCTAGCTCAAGTAAAAGGGAAGAGGAAAGACAGAAAGGAAGGGCTCTTTGAGGTTCAAAGTTCTCGAGTGAAACGAAGAGGTTATTCCGTGCTCGCTCAGGTAGGAAGTTCTCGAACAAAGTGAAGAGGTTAGTTATATCTCTTCTCTTATAAGAGGTACGAAGTGACTCAGAAAGATCTCTATAGGAAAGAAAGAAAGGCTGGTATTGTATTTCTTGCTCGAATTAGAGGAAGAGGGTAGGTATTGGAAAGAGGGTTGGTTTGCTCCAGTCACTCTGGTATTCTTGATTCCACAACTAGCTGCAGAGGATTCAGAAACTCCATGAAATAGGGCATTCTTACTCTCAGAATATTCGTACTTAAACTCTCTTCTCGAGGGAATTGGAATTATTGATGCTATTAGGGTATTAGGGACGGGTATTGGTAGTATTCTTTCCTTAGGTATGAATTCTTTTACTGAGGTTTTGATTTCTCGAGCGTATAGCGAAGAGGTACGGAGTTGCTCGACTGTAAGAAGAGGTATTTCTTTCTCAAACAAAGTGCATAGGTTATAAATCCGTTGTTTTCCTCAATTTGACTAACAAACCTTGGGTAAGCCCTATAGGGGATTCTATTCTCTCCTTGGTATGTAATCCCTTGGACCAAAACGACAGGATAAGGAGTTGTCTAAGATAGAGGGAAAGCTTACTCCAGTAACAGAGGGATTTATATCTCTTCTGTTAAAGGAGAGGTCAAAAGGGCTCTTAGCAGTGAAGAGGGAAAAAAGGCTCAAACTATGTGAAGAGGGAGGGATTGATTTCTCAGAAAGATAAAGAGAGGCCCTTAGGTCTCAAACGAGGGTATTCTTATTACTTTTAGTTAGGGTATTGGTTGGATTCTAACCGACGGTATGAATAGAAATACTGAGTGAGGTATTCAAGCCTTGGTCAAGATAAGGTCTAACGAGCCTTTGTTTTCCTCAATTTGACAGGGGGCTGGCATAAAGAATTTTATCTAGGGTTTGATAAGACTCAAGTGAAACGAAGAGGGAAGAAGGGGCTCGAGTGACAACGAAGAGGGATTTCTTTCTAGTGTTTTTAAACCAACCTAGGGATTTATGACTCGAGCGTATAGCGAAGAGGTACACAGTTACTCGAGCATATCCCTAACTTAGATAGGGCGAAGAGGGAAGAAGGGGCCCTTTACAACATTAAATAAGGGTTCAACTTTGAGGGATTCTATTACAAGGTTCGAAGACCACATAGGAGTCTTGAATGAAGAAAGCAAAAAAGCACTCCACTCTCGTTGACCAAGAGAAGAGAAAAGACTGAAGAAAGGGAATAGGCTATTTGTGGGAATAGGCTATTTGTCTTCCCTGAAATCCCTCTTCACGGGAGTTTGAGACCTAAGGCCCTCTTATCTTCGTTTGAGTAATAAATCCCTCTGACGAGCTAGAGCTATTTGTCTTCCCTCTTCCGATCAAGGAAACTTTCTCTTATCAACTTTCAACTTCTCTTAAGTCATGTCCTTCTTTATTCCGGACGGAATATCCTTATGCCTAATAGCCTGACCTGAAGTACTTTCTGTACCTTTCTTTCTGGCCGAATAACCTTTTTTGTAGGAGCTTGCATGGATGACTGGAAAGCGGTAAGGTAAGGAAGACGCCACTGCATGACTAGATCAGATCACACAGACAGACAAAAAGACAACCAAATAAGAGATAAAGAATCCTTGAAGTCAAGCCAAGAGTACCCAACAAAGTGAGAAGCCCGCTCGAGTCTTTCTAAGCCTTGCTTACCAAACTTCTTCTAATAAGGGATACTGGAAAGATATTGCGTGGGTGAAGGGCTGGAGCCTGGAACATCTTCTTTCATATCAATCCCGAATAGGTCGAGGAAAGAAGGGAACAGAAAGGATTAGAGAAAGGATTAGAGAAAGGATTAGAGACTGTCAACAAAGAGAAGAGAGCTGAAATGTGCCTCAAGTCCCTCATTCTCAGTGGGGAATGAGCTAGAACGACTTGCCTATCATCCGAAGATCAAAGAGAATTAATTGATGGCTGGGTACCCCGGGATCACAAACGAGATCTAGACATAGCCTTTCGCCGATGTCACCATTCGTTATGCTAAATGGTAAGCATGCTACCTACCTACACATCCTCATTTATCATAAGAAGAGAGCCGCACAAAGAAGCAAAGAAGAATAAATAAGCAAAGTACACGATCCTAGCAACCTACCTGGGCTCCCGCCTTCTCATCTCTTTCTCTCGGAGATTCAAACAAATAGGGCAATGCCACCAACGAAGGGGATAAGGCACTTAAGTAGGGCTACTTTAGGAGCGAGGTTTAGAGGCGGACTTTCTTCATAAGTTAGGGTCTTAGGCAAGATCTTCAGTCTCATGTTCCAAGCTTCTTCTAGTGAATGAGGTCTAACAAACCTCTTCACTTCGTTTCACTTCGTTCGAGTGAGTTCCTCCCTCTTCACGGCAGCCTTACTTAATTAAAGGGAACTTCCTACCTCTGAACTTTGTTCTCGCCCTTTTGACCATGGACAAAATGCTCTAGTGTGTGTGTTCTCACCGTCCCTAGTGTTTTTTAGGTTAAGGCAAGACCGTGGTGTTGGTGCTCAAAGTAGGTGGTTCAGGTAGTGTCTTTTATTAGAAACTTCTATATAGAGTGAGTTGTTATGAGAATCCATCTCCACCTATCTTGCTTGTGCCCTTCTTCTTACCAAAGCATTCCACCTTTATTCCAGGTCTCACCCAAAGTCGGACAAGGAGGTTATCTAGCTCGAGTGCAACCTGTAGAGCCAATCAAAGGTACTTAGTGACTATTTGGAGAGGTAGGAACGAAGAGACTTGCTCGTAGAGGTTAGCCATATCTCTTTAGACTTAGAAGAGGAAATTGTTATGCCCTTACCTTACAACATTAAATAAGGGTTCAACTTTGAGGTTTGACATAGGAGTTGGAATTGATTGATAGGGAACCGTAGCCAAGTGGCTAAGGCATGAGTCTGCAAAACTTCTATTCGTCGGTTCGAATCCGACCGGTTCCTACAGCCCCATTCCACCCAACATTGGAATACATGGTTTTTTGGGGGCCCCGGATCAAGGGTTCAAAGCTGAGAGTGATACGGCACTTTTTTCAAATTCCAATTTCATTCATTGATATGGATAGGGGGAATAGTACTGACAGATATATTTCTACATAATACAATATTCTATTATAGGCGGGTCCCTTTGAGTGCACACCTTTCAGCTCTTTTCCAAGTCAAATCCAATCTCTTTATTTAGTAAGCAAGTCCATTACGAAGTAGACAGGTATAGGCTCTAAGCACGTTGGATGTTGGATAACTGCTATCTGCTGCCCTAGCCATCCATAGTGAAAGATCTTTGGAAATGCGTGTCTTAAGTCGGCCAACTCAATCTAACTAACTAAATAGCCTAGTGGCATGATGACTCTTCCAAGCTATTAAAGTACCAGAGTTCATTCGGGTTGCAACCGCTAAAACAGAAACTGAAGGACATGAGGGTTCCTTTCGAAAGCTTTCAAAATGAGTGGGATCCCTAGTAAAGAATAGAAGGAAGAATGAAAGCGGGATGAACCTCTCCCAGTTGCAGTTGGTCGAGCTATTTATTTCATAACCTCTCCTGTAGAGCTACTACATTCCTCTCCTTCCAATTTCTCATTTTCTGGACAGCGACTCCTTTTCTCTTCTCCTTTTATGTATGAAAGAAACTCCCAATTAATTTGCGCTCTGCTTGCTGACGGGATGGGGATGGGGTATTCTATCTACTAGCATGTCTTTTTCCAAATGATGATGGGACGAGGGATATGTAATCTCTTACTAAGTAAGGTACCTACAATGAAGAGGACGATGCCAGTCCTTCTATCGAACCTAGGATTCAAAACGCTAGGGATGGATTTATTGCTCGACCTACGCTAACGAACCAAGGTTTATCAACATCAACACTTGGGGATTCTCTCCAAGGAATTTATCCAAAAGGCAACAAAAGACCCTTGTTTATTAACACTTGGGATTCTATTCCAAGGAATTTATCCCTTGGGCTCGTAGAGACCCTTGTTTATTAACACTTGGGATTCCATTCCAAGGCCCGAAGGCGCTTGGGCAACAAAAGACCCTTGTCCGAAGGCGCGTTAGCTTGTAAAGACCAAGGTAACAACACTAGGTCCAAAACGAAGCAAAAGGTAGAAGAGCGGAGCTGTCAATAATGCATGCGCCCCCACACACAAGGTAGAGGGGTCAATTGCAGAAAAGAAAGAAGGAGTAGCGGGTGAGCCCCTAAATGCTATTCGTTACGGTGAACTAAATGCCGGTACCAAAGATGAAAGGCCAACCAAGCAAGGTAACACAACTAAGGTAAGGGATTATATACCAAGGTTCGGAGTATTCTATTCCAAGGATCACCGAAGCGACGAGACCTAATCACAGGGGGAAGGTAACTAGGGTCCGATATAGATAACCAGATTCAATACAGAGCTCAGCTATGCTAACCCAATACAGAACAAGAATGCTTGTCTGGGGTGATAGCGACCGTAATGTCAAAACAGCGCAGGATTCACCTAGGTCTTAACACTAGATAACCAAACGTGCCAGGAAGAAGAACCAAACGAAAAGAAAAGGAAGAGGGCAATATAGGGCTTTTGCATTTGATTACCCACCCCGGAGCACCTTGGGAAAAAAGAGTCATCCCTTTCGTTGCCAACTCTACAACTCTTTCTAAGCCAGCCATTCGACATCCCTACATACAATTAATTGCTCTACCCTACAATTCAGATAGAGAAGATTCACCAATACCCGGCACCAAAAGAAGGGCACAGGTCAAAGAAAAGAATAGCTCTAGGTAGGCTATATCTATATGATCTTGAAGTTGAAGAAGGAGAGAAAAGCCGAGACAGGAGGACCGCATAGCGCGCATAAAGCAAGGGTACTTTCTAGAGTTCGATAAAAGGAAAGGCAGCCATCAATAGCAGGAAGGGTTATGCTGAGGAATTTATTACTCGACTTTAGGAGAGGTTAGAAAAAGCAATAAATACCAAGGGTTATCGTTATCAACGCTTGGGGAGGAGTCTCTCCAATTTCTCAACGCTTGGGGATACGGGTACTCTCCAAGGGAAAGAAAGATGCCGCTTAGGGATTCTCTACTTACTTGGTTGGTTTGAAAACGCTTTCCTATCAATATCAAGCCAAGGTTTCTCAACGCTTTAGGATTCTCTACTTGGGCAAGATGCTCTCAAGGGCTTTATGTTCTAGTTAAACCAAGGGCTTTAGCCGCTTGGGGATTCTCTCCAAGGGATGAAAATCTCGAATGAAATGAAGAGGGCTTTAGCTCTAGGGCTCTAGGAGACCTTTAGCTTTAGCCGCTTGGGATTTATATCTCAAGTGACTTAGAAGAGGGATGCCAATCTCGAGTTCCACGAACGTTCCGGGATTTATATCTCGAGTTCCACGAACGAAGAGGGACAAAGTGAAAAGAGCATATAGCCTTGAGGGATTTATTACTCGAGTTTCACGAAGAGGGAAGAAGGGGCCCTTTACTTTACAACATTAAATAAGGGTGAAACGAAGAGGGTTTGAAATCCTTGGACTCCCATGAGATGAAATAGTTTGAATTCCCATGCTCTCATTAGATCTTCGTTTGGATCACAAGAGTTTCTTAGTTTCCTCATCTTGGAATAGATTTACTAGTTGTTTTTGCTTGATTTGCCTTTGTTTTCCTTGGATTGAATGTAGAAGGTATAACAATATTCCATTGGGAGCCCCCTGAAAAGTATATGAGATAATATAATAAAGAGTTGTTGGCATCCTTACAGCTATTAACAAAAGCAGCTAATGGGTATACCCCTATATTATACTCCAAACTAATGATATTGCCTTTATCGGATTCCCTTGCCCTTGCAAAGACAAGCAATCGGACAAAGACAAGATCGGATTCGACAAGAAAACTCTTTTTTCTTAGTATGGGTAATCGTTTAAGGAATGGAGATACCGAATCGAGATAGTTTCCGTTGGTGATGAAAGGACCAAGAAAGCAGATTCTAAACAAACCTTCCGTATTAGTGGATTAGTTTATCTAAAACATCGGCCTCAGTTCCGTTCTCTTTCCATCTTCATATCTGACTTCATATCTGACTTCCAATCTGCCCTAATATCTATCTATCTTTTTAGGTAAGCGCCTTTTATGTACTCTTGTTTCGTTTCTTTCCTTCAAACCATGATATTACCGAAAAGTGATTATCGTAGATTCATAGATTTCGGATACCTATCTAGTTGATGTTTCTTTCTTAAGGTCATAAGTTCTCCTTGTAGCTAGCCAGCTTTCAGATCAAATAGTCAAATAACATTAGATAATGATCGAATATGGTTTCATTTGCTTAGGTAAACTTTCATAATAAGCTAATTCATCGATGTGTTCATGGATGGATACTAGAGGATAAAGAGGCTTGAAGACCTGACTAACTCATCCTAAATCAAAATGAATCAATCCAGTAAGCAATTCAGTTTCCGAAGTTGCTCTGCTGCTAGGGTAAAAGGTAGAAGGATCCAGCTTCTTCAATCTGTCCATTGCAGCTGCAGATGTTACGGATGGGTCAGCTTTTCATTCTTTAATCAATCCATTTTAGCTCGGGATGAGCTCTCCAATTTGAGGCCTCTGCCCACCACGGCACAGTAAAACCAGTTGAACTTCCTAATTATTCAATCTTTTTCCTGTGCAGCTTAGCGTTTCCGTTCCTTATACTGAGTCTGGAGCAGTCTCTTCTCTTTAATCTAACAAGTTAGGCTCTAACAAGTTAGGCTCTAACAAGTTAGGCTCCGCTCCTCCAGAAGAGATATAAATAACCTCTTCTAAGTCACCCTTATTTAATTAAGTAAAGTAAAGGGCCCCAAAGTACCTCTTCTAAGTCACTCGAGATAGAAATAACCTCTTTTAGAGTCATTTGCTTTATTTCCCTCTAGCTTTAACGAGAAATCTCCGCTCCCGAGTCATCTCCGCTCCTCCAGAAGAGATATAAATAACCTCTTCGTTTCACTTGAGATATAGATAACCTCTTCGAGATATTCATAACCTCTTCCTTTGGTCGAGCAACTCTGTACCTCTACGAGTCACTTTGTACGTACCTAAGAGCCCTTTCTTTCCTAACTTAGAGCATTTAGAAACCCTCTTTCCCTCTTCCTCTAATTCGAGCAATAAATCCCCCTACCTAGGGCATAAAGACAAAGGTTTCTCAACAAAGACAAGTCCCTTCCTTTCTCCATTGACTGGTATTTAGAATCTCCATCTTTTCTTGGTCCCTCTTCACTGCCTGCGTTTGAGAAATAACTCCCCAGGGAATAGCTTATTGGTAAAGATGCTCTAGGTAGCGAGGTTTCTATTGTTTCAAGGAGAAGCTGGCCATACCATAGCGAAAACCTTACTTTTGTATTTCCCTTGGTAACCGCATCGTAATAGAAAGCATCTCCAGAAATACCTGTTTTTTCCTTCAATTCTCAATAAAAAGTTGAAGCTACCATAGGCCAAAACCTACCTTTTACCTCTATAAACCGTGAAAAGAACCCGACTTAACTCCTCGTTTTCACAACATTTCTTATATACGTAGTTTTTTATGAGTCTCTTTTTCTTTGCGTTTTCCCGTGTTTTTTGGTATCAAATCGGGGTTTTTGGAGAGATATAGGAAATATCTGGGTTAAGCTACAAGGAATGACAGCTCGGATTGGATGTCTGCCCGGGCACGTAGATAGACGAAGGAGCTTTGGTAACTAGCCAAACCCTTTATTTGCGGGTAACTCCTAACTGGTTTAGAATGCTTTCCTTCCCTTTCCTATTGATGCCGAGATTCTCAACAAAGACTATTCTCAAAGACGATAAAAGAAGTAGCAACGGTATTCTTACTCTTTTCACTTCGTCCCTGAATTGGCTCTACCGTTTATTGGAGGGAAAATGGACTCTAAAGCATCTTTAGAGGGTGCCATTGACTCTAAAGACGAGGATGAGGGTGGGCTCGCTAAATCAATACCTTCATAACCGGCTTCTAGGTCAAGAGATGTCCAAGTGTGTTGTGTCCGAACCTAGTCAATGACGCATGATGAACCTTTAACCGATACATTCTTGCTATCTGTACTTACGAGAACAAAAGCTATATGATTATTGTGCCATGAGCATGCTTTTAGAGATCAATGATCCACAAAGAAGAAAGATTGTACTAGAATTATAGGCGATAAAATAACAAAGCTACCATGGCTTTGAAGGTATTGCTCGAAGAATAAGCGCATCTCCAACGCATACTGTATAACTTTGGAGTCAAGCAGTTATTTCACTAATATTTGCAGTATTTCTACAGCGATACACCACACCATATTTGGGGTATCACGAACGCCAAGCGCTAACTGATTGAATAATATTGGATCGATTTGAGAGCTGTGATCGGAAGGAATTGCTAAATCGACTTTGTTAGTTTAGTTTAGATCAATCATTTTATCAGGCAAAAGGAAAAGAGTGAGACAGAGTTTAGCAGTTCAGGCAAATATCAAATATTGAGACAGAGTTTAGCAGTCATTTCTAGAGTTTGGGTTGGAATGAAACACCACTCGATATCCACACTCAAATGAAGTGATCATTCAAATAGGGGGAGGTAAGAATGCCATACCCAGCTGCCATCTGCTCCAAGAAGCTTATTCTCCCAGTGTGTCAATTCTAGCTTGAAGTATTGCTCCAGCGCACATGGGACATGGTTCAAGCGTTACATAAAGTGTTGTATCCTGAGAAGGAATAGGTTGAAATGTTAGGTCAAATAACTGAATAAGTGTACTGTCAATAACCAAAAACATAGGCATTGTTTAAGATAGTAACAGAATCGCAAATGAAGTACCAAATGAAATAAAACGGGTTTTTGATAGAATGGAAATGACCCTTGAGCTGATTTGAAGCCTCGCGTATGTATGCAGATCATTTCAGCGTGTGCGGTAGAGTCGGGTAATTACCGGGTAGAGTAGCGTAATTCCTCCACTAGAGTAGCTCCGGTAGAGTCGGGTCATTCCTGAAGCTAAGGAGTAGCGTAATTCATTCCTCCACCCTGAAATATATATGTATGTCATCAGAATTGAGCATTGAACTAGCAGCGGAGACATATGCGAGTCAAACTTACAGGTTATATCCACGAGCAACAATTGTACCGTTTTGTACTAATACAGCTCCAACCGGATACAGCTCCAACCGGGACCTCCCAAGCATCAGCTGCCTTTTTGGATAGCGCTTCTCTCATAAACATTTCATCTATCTTTCGTTGCTCGCTTTCGCGTTTATATGCTTCTTCCCAGTCATCAAAACTCTCTCTCAAGACTTGCTTGTCTCGTTTAAGCTTCCTTTCTTTCAATTCCCCGTCTTTCCCCTCAGTTCCCAATACTTCGGTTTATGTTACCCGTCTCTGAAATTTCCCCTGTACTAGAAGATAATGAAGATTCCGCTATTCTCCTGCCAGAGGTGGTACCGGGAAAACTCTTTCTTTCCTCATTAGAACCAAGATTCTCCTCACCAGAAGTGTTGAAGATTGTTGCTGAACCGGTTCCAACCATACTCGAATGCTTCAATATCTCTTTTCTTAGCCTTTGATTTCATTGTATCGGACACCTCCCCCTAGAGCATATCATATTGCCTTGAGGTTATGAAAGAGGCTCGACTGTAAGGGATGCCAATTGCCCTTTACTTTACAACATTAAATAAGGGTGACTTAGAAGAGGGAGTTATTTCGAGAACGCAGTGAAGAGGGAGAAGGTCACAAGCCAACACGCTGGCTGTTAGGAGAATAAGCGTATGAAGAAGAGGGTAGGGCAGTTAGGTAACTTTCTGCTGTTTCTAAGATCCAATTGGGACCCGGCTCAGGGAAATCAATGCCCCACGTTTGTCCGATGGGATTCGGCTTGAGAGTTTGGCTCCGAGAGGCTGGTTAGGAAACCACAGGCTCCTCAAGTGAAAGAGAGGAAACCCTTCCCACAGGCTCTTTCTTTTGGCTCCGACCTAAGTGAAAGAGAGGAAACCCTTCCCACAGGCTCCTTCAGTTAGGAAACCATAGCCATAGGATGAATTATCCGGTTTGTCAGATTGGATGGCTGGCTGCCCGGGCTCCTAGATAGACAAGAAAGCACCTAGATAGACAAGAAACCAAAGTCCTGACTGAGGTACATAGTGACTCGAGTCAAACGAAGAGGACGTAGTTCCATAGGCTTTCCCCTATCTTAGGACTCCGGCAAGGAATTCTTATTCTTAGGACTCAGATAGAAACCTAAGCCAAGCCAATCTTGTCTTCTGGTATTAACCGTCAACAAAGAAAGATAAGAAATGAATACCAGCCTAACCAGGTCTATTGATAAAAACAAAGGATAGGAAACCAAAAACAACGGATTTCTAACCAAAGCTGCACTCTTAAAAGAGGTATTGATTTCCGAGGTAGAGGTATTTCAAGAAGTAATTGCCCTCTCGGTTTCTTTAATAAGATCGGCAATGAAATATACTATTATAGAGTCCGTAAGCGAGTTGTTCCAAAGAGAGTTTAAGAATCAATCGTTGCTACTTCTTTTGTCTAATAGGAAATTTGATTTAGGAAAGCAAGGGAAAGCTAGAAATCAAAACAAAAAGTGGTTAGGTGAGTTTCCCTGTTAAAGAGATTGTCGGGATAAGGATAAGTCACAGGTGAGGAACTTCATTCAAAGCTGGAAAAGGAACTTAAGTCAAGGTTATCTATATATGCTCGACCTTAGGGTATATATATACTCGAATAAAATGAAGAGGGAGAGGTTTGTTTTCCTATGCTCGACGAGAGGTAGCTGATTTTGACTTA
>JAYMTP010001668.1:0-22866 GCA_036897365.1 Geranium brycei
CCGTTTTGTTGTTCCCCCGCCCCTCTCTCTCTCTCTCTCTCTCTCTCTCTCTCTCTCTCTCTCTCTCTCTCAAACCCTAAGATCCCTCACATTTTAAAGATTCAAACCTAATCTCTCACATGCAAAGTCTCCAATGCCTCAACGCCAACCTCTTCTCTCCATTGTTCTTTCTTGGACGCGGTGCCGAGAATATGTTGCTGGAGTTTGATGTCGTCCACACGGTGGGAAGGAGGTTGGCGTCGCCGGCGAGGAGGAGGAGGTCGGTGGTGTTGATGGTCGCCGACCATGTCGATTTCGAGCGGGTCTCTGCGATGCCGTTGATTTCGAGCCTATCTTTTGATTCCAGATTCAAAAAGACTTGAAGAGATATTGTTTTATTTAGGCTAAATTTAGATTGAATCTATATGTAAATTATTTTTTTTACAATTGTATATTATTATTTTTGTCTTGAAAATGGGATGTATAATATTGCATGAATCAAGTTTAAGAAAAATCATGCTCAAAATTAAGGCTCGGAATCAAGTTTAAGAAAAATCATGCTCAAAATTGAGGACCATTTGACAGCAAGCCGGGTTGGGCTAACCCGGAACCCGGCCGGGTTCAACCCGCCACACAAAACAACGGGCATCAACCTACATGGGTGGGGAATGGGTTGGCAAATGGTCAACCCGCTCTCAGCGGGTTGGGCCCAAAAATCAGGCCGGGCGTGCCCAACCCGGCCCATGCTCACCCCTAGCGAGCAGGGAGGGCCCAGAAAGACTTCCAGTGCCGTCGACCGAGCTCGAGGATGGGGAAATTAATCCAGACGCAAAAATCCTCCCGTCAATCTCAAGCTCCGGCGGAATCCGAAAAGGCGGTTTCAATTAATGCTGCGCCCAACCAATTTTGCACAACCCAATTCCAATCTCAAAATCAGCATGAGAGAACCGAAGCATCAGCCACCATCAATACCCAATCCCAAAACCCCAGTAAAGAAACTTCTCGAGAAACAGAAGAATCATTACTCTCAATTAAGTCACTAGCATCCAGAGAAGACCCATCCTCTCCCACCACTACAAACCAGCGCAACACCCAGTCATCAACATCCAACACTGCCACCTCATTCCCAAACATTCTCCCAACCCCAACGGTCATACCAGAAACCCAGACAACGCAGATATCCCCAAAACCTGTTTATGTACCGAATTACAAAGATTGCGCGATTAGAACATGGAACATTTGCAAAGCGATGGGAGTGAATTGTGACGTTCCTGATGAGTAAATGATAACCGCCATTGAACAACTAGAGGCCAGAAACAGGGCTTGCCCTTCCTCAAGCCAATAATGGCATCCTCTCCTAAATTCCTCTGTTGGAACGTCAGAGGATTAGGGAGATTCGAGAAAGTCAGGTCTGTTTCAAGGAGAATCAAATCAGTCAAGCCCTCCTTCATCATGATTCAGGAAACAAAACTCAGAGAGATCCTGAATGCAACATTACAAGCTCTGGGTATTTCTCAAACTTGGGATTATCACCACATTGCATCATCTGGTGCCTCGGGCGGCACCCTTACTACATAGGACAAGTCAGTTTTCTCTATAAGAAATAGTTACGTACATAGTAACTCGTTTTATTGTGAGGGAGATTGCATTTCAGTGGGGGTGAGCTGTGCAATACTCAAATATATGCTCCCTGCGTAATTCATGAGAAGCGTGCTCTATGGGAATCCATCCTGAGAGATCTTCCTCAGTTTCCACAATACTTCATGATCGCAGGCGATTTCAATGCAGTACGATCGGCATTAGAAAAAGTCAACTGCTCATTCTCCAGAACCTCAACCAGAGATATCAACAATTTCATCAATGAAGCGGGGGTGATTGATCTACCACTTTTGGGCAAGGAATTCACGTGGTTCGGGCTCAAAAGCAAGTCGATTAGATAGATTCCTTCTATTGCCAAGCATCTTCATCCAAATCTCAAATCCGACACAGGTATGTTTGCAAAAGGGCTTATCTGACCATTGTCCAATTGTCCTTTCTTTTCCAGAAGCTAACTTGGGTCCAAAACCTATCAAATTTATTAATGCCTGGGCGGAGCTCGAGAGCTTTCCTGAATTTGTATCCAATAAATGGAGAAGCTATCACATTACTGGTGAACCTAGCTTTGTTCTATGGAAGAAGCTTAAGCTCCTCAAAACAGATTTGAAGAAATAGAACGACGAATCTTATGGGAACATTGAAAGCACAATCCGATCTCTGGAGGGTGTTTCAAATCAACTAGATCTTCTAGCCACTCAGAGAAATCTCTCTCAAGCTGAATTAGAGGCTCGTATGAAGATACAGCAGGCTCTTGTGCAAAAGCAGAGAGAAGAGGCAATATTGTGGAGATAGAAATCAAGAGCTCTGTGGTTGAAGGAAGGAGACAGAAATTCCTCTTTCTTTCACAGAGTCGCTGCCTGCAGAAGTACAAAAAAGCATATCTCAGGTTTAATGGTAAATAGTGAATGGTCATCGGATCTAGCTCTGATCAGAGAGGAATTCTTTAACCATTTCAAACAGAGATTCACTCGCCCCTCCTCCTTAAGACCATCTTTCCCCAATCTGCCTCTTAAAGCTATCACTTTAATGGAAGCAAATATGTTTGAAGCTGAATTTACTGAAGAGGAGATTCTGAATGCTATAAAAGATTGTGATGGAGACAAGGCTCCTGGCCCAGACGGTTTTACCATGCTCTTTTTTCAAAAATGATGGGCCACGGTTAAAGCTGATATCTTGGCTTTTTTCAGAGAATTCCACAAAACAGGGGCGATCGGGAAAGGTTTGAATGCCACTTTCATATCACTTATCCCCAAAATCGCATCGCCACTCTCCTGTGCTGATCTGAGACCTATCAGCCTTACGACAGCTCCATACAAAATCTTGACAAAGGTTCTGGCAGCAAGATTAAACTCAGTTATAGATCAACTTAGCAGTGATACTCAATCCGCCTTCGTCAGCGGGAGGCAAATTTTGGATAATATTCTGATCACAAATGAAACCATTGACAAAATCAAGAGATCTAAGGTCGACTACTCGATAATAAAACTTGATTTTGAAAAGGCTTTTGATAACGTTAATTGGGGATATTTGAGAGAAATCCAACGAAGAATGAGGTTTGGGGCGCGTTGGATTCATTGGATCTCTGCCTGCTTGCACACAACTGCCTCTGTTCTTGTCAATGGCACACCAACATCAAACTTTGAATTTTCTCAAGGAATCAGGCAAGACTGACCATTGTCTCCTCTTCTTTTCATCATTGCAAGCGAAGGGCTCTATCAAATGCTTGTTGCAACAGAAAACTCCAATCGCTTCTTTGGGATGAAGATCAACTCCACTTCAAGTATCACACGTCTTCAGTTCGCAGACGATACCATCCTTTTCATTAAAGCTGATCCATAAGACATTGCAATTGCCAGGTCAGTCCTAATTGCATTTGAATGTATTGTTGGATTGAGAATTAATTATGCGAAAACCAACCTTTTTCTCATAAATAAATCTCAATTCTCAAAAGGCTACTTGGCCTATGTTTTTGGATGTAAATCTCGTTCTCTGCCTTTCGAGTATCTGGGCTTCTCTGTTGGAGCAAGTCCGAACAGGGTTGTCTCTTGGAACAAAATCATAAATAAATTCTCGAACAAACTGGCTTTGTGGCAAGGCCGCTATCTTTAAATGGGAGGCAGGGTCACCCTCATTAAATCCTTATTGGTGAGCTTGCCTCTATACCATATGTCA
Organism: Geranium brycei; assembly: GCA_036897365.1. NCBI lineage: Eukaryota > Viridiplantae > Streptophyta > Magnoliopsida > Geraniales > Geraniaceae > Geranium > Geranium brycei. The sequence continues at coordinate 3,748 of JAYMTP010001668.1, forward strand.
TTATTCAAAGCTCCAAATGCAGTAATAAAAAAATGGAGCAAATCCAGAAGAAATTCCTCTGGACAAGCAACCTAGAGAAGAGGGCAATCTACAAAGTCAGCTGGGATGTAGTATGCAAACTTAAAGCTCATGGTGGTCTTGGGATTAGAAATTTAGGCATTATGAATAAGTGCTTACTGGGCAAGTGGTGGTGGCGCTTTGCCACTGAGTCTCGATCCCTCTGGAAGTCAGTTTTATGTGAGAAGTATAAATGGGAAGCTGATGAATGGGATCTTTTCAGCTTCGCTTCACATGCTGGTTCGTCCCTTCTCCAACATCTATTTGCTTTCAGCTCTGAACCGAACTTTCAAAATCTAATGGGGGCTCACAGTTTGAAATGAAAACTCGGTTCGGGTCTCTTAATTTGCTTTTGGACGGACAATTGGGCTGGCAATTTCACTTTGGCGTCCCGTTTCCCTCGTCTTTATGCACTGGCTGTTGATCCTCAGGTCTTTGTTTTTAATAGCGAGGAATAAAGCAGATGGAGCATCCTCTTTTCTCGCACACCCACTGGAAAAAACCTATCATCTTTCAATGATCTCCTTAGTGTCATCCGCCCCTTCAGTCCAAACATTGCTATTGCTTATAAATTGAGATAGATCCACAAAGAGAAAGGTATTCTGTCAAGGCCATGTATGAAAAGATCCAACCTGCTGATCTCACATCAGAGGTCTAGCCTAAGCTCTTATGGTTGCCAAAGATCCCCCCAAAAGATTCAGTGCTTCAGTTGGCTTGCCTCCCATAAGGCTCTCCCCACCAGTGATTTTCTAGCTAATAGAGAGATTCAAATCTCACATGCACGAGTCCTCTGAACACGTTCTTCTTCATTGTTATTGGGTCAGAGACATATGGGCCACTTTCTCTTTGACTATAGCATCCAATGCGCTTTCCCGAAGAAGATCAAAGCTCTCTTTGAAGTTTGGCCTCGTCTCATCCCGGACCAAAATCAGTCTTCTACTTGAAACCCGTTATGCAATTTAATCTTGTGGAATTTATGGTTGGCCAGAAATGACTTCTTCTACAACGGCAACTTCCCGGTCTCTATTACTGTCATCAGAAGAATTGCATCAGCAGCCTCAGAGTTAGCTTAAGCTTTTTCATTTCGGTGTTCTCATCATATTCACATGTCTTTTGTTTTTTCTCTTCATTGTTTTTTGATTACTTGTTGTAATCTCCTGTCCTTGCTCCCTCCTTGGTAGCTTAGGCAGGCTCTTGTTTTTTAATATTAAATCTATCCATCGCTTAACAAAAAAAATTATGGAAAAATAAAAAAGGGTCAGCCTTAGTAACTCATTAAATGGTGTGTCCCCTTTCCTTTTTATATCTTATTTATGGTTTTGTTTTATTTCAGAAAGCTCTTTAAAAAAATTAGATACAATAAATTCAACCATGTCAACCGATAATGAGAAAAGAAAATCGTGTTGAATGGTAATGTAGTTGATAAGGCCAAACTTGTCATCAAAATATTTTATTTTATTATTATTTAATGATTATTTATTTTAAACCAGGTTATGCCAGGGAATCTGACTTGAACCGGCCCATTTTGAACCAGTTATCTCTAATTATACGAAAAGACTAATTATGCCCCTAGCCTTTAACATAAATTAGTTATTCAAATGAGCGGCAAAATTGTCATTTCACAAACTCTGTAACAGAGTTTATATCAACAATAATAGTTTCTATTTAGATAACTTACAAAGTTAAAAGAAAATTATATGTACCGTGTACCTACGTGGTAATGGGGGTTTTCCAGGTGTATAAGAATAATATCTTTTATTAATAAAAGTTTTATCTTAAATTCTTGCCTTAGGCCTCAAAAGTCATTGAGTCGGCCCTATATCTAATATTTTCATCTTTCAATCCACAAATCTATCAAGGAAAATCGTAATCATATTAACATTACAACAAAAATATTTCAGTTTCTCATGATACAAATAAACTAACCGTTTCCAAGTCTGGAACATTCCAAGTCTCATATGGTTGGGTCCTCCTCCTCTCGGAAATGCAACTCCCCCAAAATTCTGGATCTTGTTTGGATGGTCGTGCTAGGGCTGAATTGTAGAACCACCAGACGAGCACATGGAGGAAACTCTGGAGTCTCTGCATTCCCCCAAAGGTTACAATGTTTCCGTGGAGAAGTGTGATGGGATGTCTTCTTACTCGTGCGACGCTTGCCAGGCGTGGGGTTATTTTGATCACAAGCTGTCCATTCTGTAACTTGAGTGAGGAAACGAAGATCCACTTGTTTTGTGGTTGTCCTGCGCTGATCGGTGCTCGGGGGTCGTTGGGTTGGGTACTATAGTTGTCAATGGTATTCTTGAAGTATTGGAGGCTCTCTGTGCCACATAGGATGGAGATAAACTGGGCAAGGTTGTGATGACCTGGTGGTGGATATGGAAAACTCGCAACGATCTAGTTTGGAGAAGTAGAGCTGCTCATGCTCACATGATTCCTTTGCTTGCGGAGAAGGCGAGAAGGGAATGGATTGCCTCTCATCCTAACCGAAAGAGAGGATCTCCGTGTGAAAGGTATTAATCAATACCACCGGCTCCGGGGTGGCTAAAGATGAACTTTGACAGTGCTATTAATCAAACGGAAAGGAAAGCAGGTATGGGTTTGATTTTACGAGATGCAGAGGGGCGATGCCAAGGTACAAAGGGTGTCTCGGTTCAGGGTGTTTCAGACCCGATGATGGTTGAAGCTCTTGCTCTCCTACATGGGGTCAAATGGGTGCGTGAACTAGGTTGCGAGCAAGTGGTATTCGAGTTGGATGGTCTTCCTCTCGTGGATGCTCTCCGTCAACAGACTATCCCTCAATCTCTTTATGGAATTCTTCTCCAGGACAGCCTTTGCTTACTAAATAATCATTGTAATTTTCAATTTTCTTTTGTAAATAGGTTAGGTAATTGTGCGGCCCATCTTATGGCCACCGCAGCCCGATCGGGCCCTGACAACGCGTTTAGTCCGGCGACGTTACCGGCTGAGCTTCGCATTGTGTTAGCAACAGAATTGTCTTAATAAAAGAGGTTATCTTCTTGGTTCAAATATAATTTAATATTGTTAGAATATCATACAATAATATTCAAAATTTTCAATACAAATAGATTGTGAAAATTACAAAAATACATGAATTCTTACAAATAAAAAAATGCAAACTTGGGAATACTCGAGCATATTAAATATTGTTCTTAATGTGTATTCGTTCTCTGAGTCTCTCTCGAGATGTTAAAATCAACGTGTGTACATCTCAAATTATACACCATCTTCAAACTATCTTACAGAAAAGTCTAGTTGAGGAGAACATGAATATGTGTTTTTCTGTATCACCAAATTTAAAAAGAGCATTCGAAGAATAAAGAATATGAGGAATAAAATAACTCAAATTCTGTGTTTTTCCGTGTATTCAAATGAAGAGATAAGAAAAGAATTAATGCGATTTATTTTAATGAAAAATTTGTAACATAAGTCTTTCAAAACTTGTGTCTTCATGAAAATTTAGCATAAATTACATAATATTCTTTGTGAGTAATATCAACCATTTTCAATTAATTAATCAAATTTTCTAACACAAACAATTGAAAAATAAATATGGACATTCAAGTGAGATTAAAAAAGATAAAGATAAAGATATATAGGAAGAGGTCTTCAAATGGATATCCCAACGACTTTCGTGTCACACTTACAATAGCGAAGTCGTGAGTTCAAACCGTATTAAGGAGAATGATAACAAACAGTCGTGCCAATTTCATTCCATTTCTCCCGCATCGCCATCTCAACTTGCTCTTCTCACATATATGTGTGTGTGAGAGAGAAGAGCAAGTTGAGATTGTGATGGGGGAAGAAATGGAATGAAGCTGCCATGGCCGTATTTTCACTGCCACCATCAGTCCAAGCCAATGACATGTCTACATATTAAGAAAGTGCCGGTTAGAGAAGGTTGCTTACATTTTGTAAATGCTTCGAGATTTGGTGTTGCTCAAGTTGACTGCGGAATTATATACAACCACACGCTCGTAATCAATATTCACCAATCTACCTCGTCTATCATCACATCACCTCAAATTCTCATCCTCTATTTGTCTTTCAACTACAAAAAACCTTTGCAACCTTAGTTCGGATGACTTGGATTCTCTATACATCCCTCTCTTCCATGTTTTAATTTTCTTATAATAAATATTTTCACGATAAGTAAATTATATGAAATGTATAAATGAAATTTAATGACATAAAATTTGACAAATATTTATAATGGACACCCCTCAATATTTTCATGTTTACATTCAAAATAAGAGATTATAGACTCGAATATCTGAGTGTATAAAATCGTCTCTAGTTCAATATTATTATATTTAATTATCCAATTCATTATTTGTCATATTCACTCCAACCAACCAAAGACAATATTATATATAATTAAAATAGCATATGACTGGAATAGAGTATTATATTGATATTAAAGCTATGCTACTTTTACCATAGATTTCATGTTAAAATAGTATATAGGCTTAGAGTTGCCTTAAGATATGAAAGATTTATACATAGAATAAAAAAAAATCATGGCATATCCTATAGATATTTCACATACAACTTAAAAATGTTAGTAACGGTGGTAATGGTTTTGAAAATTTAAGACATGCAGCAACACAATAATGATAAGAGAAAGACAGGACATGTAATTTGGTGTTGGCATTAAATCCTTATTATGTCAGACGGGCGGGCATACCAAAAGTTGCACCGACGTTGCCGTCCAAATAAAAATATCATCATTATTGCATTATGAACTCTAATTCTGGTAATTTATATCAGGAAACGTTTAATTAATTTATAGGCGTGCGTTTGGTTGGTACACAACATATAATATAATATATAGAATTTGATGTTGAAAATGAGAGAGTGTGTTACTTTACTACTGCTACTACTGCTGCTGCTACTGTATAATATTGTTGTTACCATTTACGAGCGGAAGTGGGTCTGTTAGTGGATGCGACGTAGGCTCTGAGAGACGGTGACTGTGTGAGTCCATCTGGCGCCACTGTTGTGTTCTGCGCCGTTCCCTTCATTCTCCTCCTCGCCATGTACCCTCTTATCCACGGCGTCACGTCCTCGCTTATCTTTATCATCCCGAAGAATATTATTCTGTACGCTATGATCATGCTCAGCAGCACGCTCAAGTCTATCCACTTTGATCTGTTCACGTCGATCTGGAACACCGTCTCCAGCACGTACTCCCCCGGAATCTGTGGAAGGTCCGGCACCTGGTTGTCGAACACCAGCCCCTTGAGATCGTTTTGGTATTGTCCCTGGATACAAATTCAAACTTGAGTGTGTCTGTGATAGAAAGACAAAGTTTTGGGCGTATTGAACTCACCTGTAGAGCCCAGAAATGGAAGCTGATATAGGACATTGGATAGCGCCAGAACGGCTTGGGTATGTCCTTTGGAAGCCTGAAGTAGCCCGAGACGAGCATGAATATTCCCTGTTCCATTCCAAGTAATCAAAATCATTTCAAATACAAATACCATTAACAAAAATACAATTTGAGCTATATTTGTTTAATTACCTGAATTCCTGCCCCTATGATGATACCCATGAGGAAATTGGGGACGATGCTGGCGATAGCCATCATCAAGCTCTCAACTACGGTGACACTGGCGTAAAGGCACAAGACGAAGAAGAGATAATGTTCAAAGCCGGGGTGGAGGCGAACCATGAAGTAGCACACAGTTCCTGAGATGAAGGTGATCATTATGAGGAACGGCATTGCTGACAGAGTATTGCTCACCACAAACGCTGTCACGCCGTAATGCCCGTTCAGCCTTTCCCTCTGGAATACCTGAATCAATCAAGTATGGTATATAAATTCAGTTTCACTTGCTTATATAACAAACATACATATCTTCCGAGGAAAAGAATGCAGAATTTATATGTACCTTCATATCTTCTACAAAAGAAGGAAATCCGCCAATGGACATAAAAGTGACAAAACCAAACACAAAAGATGCACAAGAACCTCTTGCCTGCACAATATATAATTCATAAAACAGAGAATTGAGTTACCTACCAAGAATGAATGAATTAGTGAATGAATGAATCAAGAAATGAGCAATGATGTTACCAGAATAGAGTTGTAACTAGTGCCAATATCCAAGTAGATGGTTCCGATGCAGATGGTGACTACAAGGTAGATCACAAGCCTCAGCCAATAATACCCAAAGTCCCTTGACATGTTGATGAATGACCTCTTTGTCAACGTAAATGCCTGCATCAAGAAACTTGCTTGACTGCCTCCTGAATCCAGCACCGTTCCTCTCTGCATTTGAGATTGCAATTCCATTATCAATCACTTCCATTCCAATCCAATCCAATCCCTTAAATAAGCATATATAGATAGAGATATTGAGTGAGGCCTTACAACTTTGGATATCTCTTCCACCTTCTGTTTTGCTGCATAACAGTACTGCGATGTACGATAATAATCAACCAGCGTTCTTATCGCTTCAGCAGTAGTTATCTTGTCCAGAGGATCATCACTTGCATCAAACTGAATTCAAACCAATATTAATTACAAAATCTTCATAATAATTAATACATAGACAGATATATAGTTAATGACCCTTAGTTTCATGGAGCCTTTGAGTGTAGCCTTGACTTTATCAAAGTCACCATTGATGCACCTCAGAAAATGATCGGACGGGTTCCTCAGAGCTGGACAAGGAAACCCAGCTTGTGCAAAGAACTGCAAATGTATGTATGTAACAGCTGATCACTAAACAATATAATGATACAGAGGACATATACATATGTAAACTCAATAATTTAATTTAGAGGGTCATCATCACCTCGTATGCCTCTGAAACCTGACCAAAGTAGACAGTTTTTCCTCCAGAAAGCAGGTACAAGCGATCAAACAGTTCGAAAACTTCACTGCTAGGTTGGTGAATTGAGGCAATGACAGTCCTGCCATCTCTCGACAGGCCGCGTAGCGTCTGAGTGACAAAGAAGGCAGAAGCACTGTCGAGGCCGCTAGTTGGCTCGTCGAGGAAGAGCAGCCTTGGCCTCATCAAGATCTCGAGAGCAATGCTGACCCTCCGTTTCTCACCCCCGCTGATACCCCGCAAGTGCCAGTTGCCTATAACAGTGTCGGCGCAGTCTTGGAGGCCCATCTCAACAATGGTACTCTCGATCAACGCACGCTTCTCCGGCCAAGGCATCTTGTCAGGGAGGCGCAGCCGCGCCGAGTAGGATATAGTTTCCCTCACCGTCAGTGTACCGATCAAGTTATCATCTTGTGTCACATACGCCTAATTATATAATATAGACAATTCATTATCATCGTTCAAACACAAATAACACTTTACTAGTGTAAAGACTTGTTACTGACACACTTTGGAGATGAGGTTCAAACATAAGTAATTTACACTCTAACGCAAAATCTTTTAACTGACATGGTTTACGATTAATACTATCTAGATCAAATCAAATCATATTCTAATTTAATTACTTGAATAAATAAAAGAGAGAGAGAGAGAGAGAGAGAGAGAGAGAGAGAGAATGGAGGAATAATTACGGCGGTTCCGAAGGAGAGCTTGGTACGGCGGCCGTTGAGGAGGATGGTGCCTTGGAGGAAGGCGTTGGCGGCGAGGCGGCTGGAGAGGGCGTCGAGGAGGGTGGACTTGCCGGAGCCGGAGGGTCCCATGAGGGCGGTCAGAGAGCCCGGCTCGGCGTAGCCGCTCAGTCCCTCAAGAACATTCTGGGTGTCGCCGTTGCTGAGGGTGACCATCACCGTCAGGTCCTTCCAGGTCAGCCTGGCCGACACGTCCCCAACCATCTCTGTCTCTCGCCACAGCGTCTCGCTCAGAGGGCTCAGCCCACCTCCCGCCGCAGGCTTGCTCGACTCGATCTCCATCATCGCCATACTAGCACCACCACCAGCAGAAGAAGATGTTGGGCTTCTCATATATAACTGTGTGTGATGAGTTGAGTTAATTATGAGTACTCATGAGAAGAAAAGGGCATGCAAAACAAGTGAATATATGAACAATATTGTTGGAGGATATATGGTCAACAAAAGGAGAGGAGGTAGTTTGAAAATAGTAATAGCATGAGGGAGGGTAAGGTTAAGGGTATGGGTATGGAAGAAGCAATAAGTGTGGTAGATGATAAGCTAAGCTCTATGGAGAGATCGAAGGGATCATCATTCACCAGTCTGTATGTGTATGCATTAAATGGACTTGTATTAATGTTGGTAGTTGTTGGCCTTGGCGTTGGCATTGGTTGAACTCATTTAATTCCCAAACCGCCTCCCATTTATCATTTCTATTACTCAACTCCAACCTCCAATCTCATTCCTAATACACATGTCTGTCCAACTCAACGTTCTTTACACTTTTGTTTCAACTCACATTCTAATTTTGACTGGCTACACCACAACTTAAACGTGCATTCCATTTCACTTCTCTTGTTCAAACAACAGTCATGACTAATTACATTTACAGCAGCACACTGAACTGTATTTAAGAAGCTTTTCCACATAATTATATCTAATCATCCTACCTAGTAATACACGTTTCTAATTTCACTGTCTAAGTTTAAAAGTTTATGCACAAATACTCCGATATTTTTACTTACAATTAAAGTAATTTTGGTTAAATTTAACAGGATTTGATGAGTAAAATACTTCAAAATTTCCCCAATATAACTCTTTAATCAGATCTGGAGTTTTAAGTGAAGTTGTTAATGTTGCGAATATCGCATTAGGGTTTCAAGTAAACTGATGCAACTTATATATATATATAGGTGTCGCCACGGGGCCGTGGCCGTTTTGGCTGCTCCGTGGCCCATGCGGTCACGTGTCTTTTCACTTATTCTCCTAATGGGTTTCGTAAGCCCATACAACTTTGGGCTTGCTCTTTGTGTGTGAACATGTAGGCTCATGAGTCATTGGCAAATAACCCCAAATCTCTATTTGATCCATTTATCATAAGTAACCTCTAGTAAGACATTACGATTAACTCAATGGTCATGATGATCGATGGTTCGACTTAACATTTTGTTGTAACTATCATAATCCCTTTGTCACTAGATATCTTGATTGAACATAAGGCATAGAGACGTCACCCTTATTTATTCAATCATGTTCCTTGATCCCCGGATGACTGAGAATGATAACTCTTTATCAATAGTACAGTCGTACATTCCCTCTTAGTCACACTCATCAAGAGGTCTTAAACATATATCGTTCCCATAAGTATATAAGTGACAAATCCCTTGACCGTCCTTCGCATCCCACATGCAACCAGTCGCACAACCAATCATACCCTTTCATCATCCTGTTACGGACGAAATAGGTGAGCATGTTAAACTATAAAAGTAGTCATATAGGAATCAACGAAGACTCCAAAGTCTTAAGGATTCAATAATACTACGACAACTGAGTAATGCTCGCGACTACATCTATAACACATGCTCAGGCCGGGTCGTCCAATATTATTTCTCTAAATGATATCTATGATCTGACTTGGTAACCCTTTACCTATGATCAGTTGAGCGTGATCATCAGTCATCCTCATACTGATCGCTTTATAAAGCTTTTTAACCAGGGATATGTTAAGCATAATTTTAAGCAATATCTTTGCATTGTCTAAGGGTTCTACTATCAGTGATGACACACTCGATGACCTAAGACAAAATTAATGCTTAACTTATTATCATAACACAATGATAATAAATGTCCCGATTTATCGTTACTTAGGTGATGTAACGTTTATATGTAAATGTGATTGATCTAGGACACATTCCTTTAAGTCTCCCACTTGCCCTTAATTCCAATCCACATTACAATCTTAATCCCTTGACCTAACATGACCCTCATGTTTTGGTTTTGAGAGAGTCGTTGTCAAAGGATTGGCTGTATCATCATCAGTAGCAATCTTGCATATCTTTACGTCACCTCTATTGAGACGGTAACGTCTGAGTGTACGTTCGGATATTTAATGTGATCTCGGCCTTTTAGCTTGTGATATGGCTTCAGTGTTGTCACATAATAAGTTCACTGGTTTAGACGCTTTTGGGATTACGCATAATCTAGCCACAAACTTTTAGATCCATACAGCCTCTCATGTTGCATCTGATGCAACTATATATACTCAGTCTTTCGTTGCAGAATCAGCAACAGTTGCTTGCTCGGAACTCTTTACAACTATAAGCATCATTTTTCAAATCAAACATGTATCCAAACTGTGATCTGTAATCATCAGTGTAAGTCTGGAAACTAGCATTATCGTAAGCCTTTTACGGCTAGCTTTTTATCGAAAACCCCATGCAGCAGAAACGCATCCTTAGTTCTTCACAAGTAATTTGAGGATTGTTTTAACTGCTGTCCAGTGACCTTCATCAGGGTTTAGACTTGGTATTATCTGGCATAACTTTAAGGTGTAAGAGAGACTTCAGATCTCGAGCTCAACATTGCATATATGATCGATCCAATATCTTAAGCATATAGGATTGCATCATCTCGTTCAACTCATCTTGTGTCTTGTGACACTGAGTCTTGCTGAGCTTTATACCATGTTGCATGGGCAAGAACTCTTTCTTGGAATCGTGCATTGAAAACCTTTTTCAATATTCTGTCTTTGAAAGACAATTGCACTCCCACTAGCCTTCTTGTATATACACAAGTCTCATCTTTGTTCTTAATGAAGCCAAAACTCCTTTATAGTTTCATCAAAACGAAAATTATTTTTACTTTTATCTTTATCACTTAATATTACATTGCAACATTTTATAAAACAAAAAAGTCTCTTTTAAGATCACTCATTACTTAATTGTTGACGAGTCTCGTTGTATGAGTTGTTCGAAAAGAGGAAGACTCAATGATTAATGGTTCGGCAGACCAAAAGTCAAAATTTGATAGATAGGGATCTCGTAAGAACTTGTTTCAAGAAATGAGCTAGACTGTATGTATAACAAGGGTCCATTTACTTACCACTACTCTCTCCAAGAGAAAAGCCCCCAAAGAGAAAAGCCCCCAATTACTTGTAAATAATGTTGGAAAATTCTTAATCTTCTATAATCTTCAATTAATTTTTTATTCGATTTTCTCTCCGCACAACTAGTATCTCATTTTTTACAACACTGCTTTTAAAATGCAAAAGAAATACTGGAAAAACAAAAACAGCCCCAATATCTCAAATAACCACCATCAGAGTCGAATTCAACAATAGGAGTCTTATTTATTACAGTGATTTAGTAATATATAGCAAAGGAAGAAACACAAGGCAACATCACACGAAAAAACTGAGTTGAACAAACACATAGCTGGGTACAAAAACAAGGGTAGCTGTATCAGTCTAATGTACATTAAAAATGAAATCCATATGAATCTAGACAAACTCTTAAACACCATGCATAAGGGTATGACCAGGGAAAAGAACCAAACCAAGTACAGAGCTAGCAAGCTCTCCGTCAAACAGGCCTAAAATTATGTTCAGCTAGGACTGCATGCTGCAACTGCCTCATTACCTTCAATATGATCCATCAGCTCACCTCTGCCATTTTCTCTCTGAAAGAAATATAACTCGAGTAGTAAGTAATCTATGAAATGCAAAAACAAGTTTTTCCCATCTTCCCAACCCCATCCTACATTTCCCTTTCAGTGTCAAGAGTGAAGTCAAAAATCAATTATATCCTCCTGTCCCAAATTAAATGTCTACTTTCTCACATTTGGAAAATTAAGGGCAGGTAATTTATTGGGCTTTCTCCCATATACGGATGTACCCCTATGTGCTTTAACAAACTAGAGTGAAAGTTGGATAAGGATCTTTGGCTTGGGAATAGGAATCGAGAATGTGAATGAGATTCCCATTATTGATGTTTGAATTAAAATGAACCCCATTCATATTCTCTTTCCCTTGTTAAGAAATTGAAGTCATACTCACATTCCTCTAGGAAAAGTAGATGAATTGACTAAAACACCAACTCTGTCGGACCAGATTACATACTTTTCTTAATGTTCATCTCATTTTAATAAGAACGCAATGAATCGGAATGTGATTCCCATTCACAAACCAAAATCTTATCTAGGTGCAGCCTAAAGAGAGTTCAACTTATTTGAAGGTTACTAGTCACACTTCACGCATAACTAACTTACCAAAAATCTCTAGCTAGTGGCTACCACCATTTTCATGTGGCACTGCAACAACATGCCAATATAATTTACAAATGGGATATTTCAGAAAATGGTAACCTAAACTTATATAGCATGGTATCTGGTTGAACTGTTTAGAGCAAGTATAACCTCATTATTCATGGAAGCATCGTTTTAAAGAATGTTCAAAAATAATTAAAATATATTTTAACAAGATTCATATACTTGAATAAGGTTAAGAGAATACCATTAGAGTTGGTGCCATTTCCCTTTGCACCTTGCTGTGCTTGAGACAATGACCGCTGGATACGTGGAGACCCCTGCCTTCCATTTGAACCAGGTAAAGAATGTCTCTTCTTGATATAAAGGTCTCTATCTTGCATATCTGGACTTGATCTTGGAGAGTTATTTGCATTAAGCTTGGCTCGCACAGACTGCGTGGGTTGCATGAAATGGGGGAGAGAACTACTACTATCTCTTGGTTCTTGATCATCCTGATCAGGTTTAACTGAACTAACGGAACTGTGCCTCTTCCCCCCTTTCTTATCTTTGGGCAATTGTTCTGTACTACTTCTTGCACCTGAATCATGATTAAGGCTTGAAGGAGATCTCTTACCAGCTGGAGAAGGCTTATATTTCCTGTTGGACTCATTCTTATCAGTTTTATTTCTTTTGGGTTTTACTGATACCTGACTTGAAGGCGTTGTTTGGGATTCAGGGCCAGTTATATGGCTTCTGAGAGAAGCTTCTGGAGATGACCTATACACATGAAGACTTGTTTCCAAGACAAGTTCTTGTTGCAGATCAGAGCCACTCCCCTCTGGCTTTAGGTTGACTGGGGAAGAGTCTAAATCCATAACTGAAGTAACAGTTGGATCATTAGTGTTATCATGTTTCTCTGGCTGATGCAAAGCATGCTGAGATATGTCGGACAATGGGATGCTGGGTGCATCCTTGGCTCCAAGTTCAGAATTTTTCCTGCTGTTTGGATTGTAGCTATCTTTTGAAACTTTGGCTTCATGTAGATATTCTGTAACTTCAGCTTCAGAAATATCAGGTGAATCAAGGGTAGAAGAAATAGAAAGTTCTGTGCCACACTCAGAAGTGCCGACCTGAACCCTAGTATTTTTTGGGGCAGTGTTTTCTGCTATGTTGAGGTCCTTTCCTCTGAAAACAGTATCGGCCCCAGATGAAACAGTGTCCGTGTCAGGTTCACCTCCAACATTTGAACTGATTGATTTACCAGAATTGGCTGTTGAACTTAGCACTTCAAATTTTGTCTGGGCAGCAATAAATGCAGGATTGCTCACCTTCTTTGACGCAAATACAGACTTCTTTGTCTCAGTTTCTTGCTGATCGGAGACACATTGTTTCCTGGGTTGCTTTGGTTGTTCCGTGTCCATTTTAGGCTTACTGGGAAGAAAATCAAGTTTATTTTCGAAACTTGCATCACACTGAATAGGGTGATTTTGAACCGAATCTATCACTACCGAGGGATCTTTCAAATCAGCTGAACTTGTAATTTCAAGCTGAGTTTGCTCCAGATTATCTCTTGATGACGAGGAGGACAAATGTCCTCCTTGAAAGTTGAAATTTTCTGCTTCATAAGTGATTAAATTCTCTTCACTTTCAGATGAGACCACCACATCCCTAACACTGGGCTTTAAACCAGCTGATTCACAATTTATTTCAGATGAAATTCCATATTCTACTTGAGGCGTGCATTTCTCATCCCTTGTAGTTAGCTGATCCTCGGTTATCAACTCCGGTTCCTTTGTTGGTGAAGGACCTGGAGATGGAGCAGCAGCCATCCACCTCTCCAACCACATCCAAGCTGAATTGGGCTTTAATGGATCACATTTTATGTGGATAGGTTGGTCTTTTGGAGTTGAATCCATTAACTATCATCCAAAAGTAAAATAACAGGTAAGATAGGTGTCTGAAGAGTTAATTGGACTGCCATGCAGTTCTAAAAATGCAATCATGTTCATATACCTGTCGTGCAAATCTATTGGAAAGCAGCTTCTCAATGGAAATGTAGGTAACGGGATTTTCTTTCCCCTGAAACAAAAGAGCAGTGAACAAAGACAACAAATATTTCTCTGGGATGGCAGCTGTAAATATAGCCCACAAAGCACATGTAGAGAGCCATGTATGAAAGGGAAATATGAGGAGAAAATTGATATGAATCTAGCTTTAGCGATTACCATGGCTTGTAATACTATTGACAATATAAATCATGACGTAATTTGAATTTCAAAGCCAAAGTTCCAGAACTATAATATATATTTCATCATTCTCCAGTGTCAATATATTTAAAACAAAAATACATGGCAATCTTTCTTTCCTATTGATAGATTGACCTTCTCTAATCCTTTACATTCATAAATTAAAAGGTAATCCTCTCATAAGATGAAAATAAATAGGCCAGCCAGCCAGTAACTATATATTGGTGTCAATCAGGGTTATTAAGGTTTCCTAATTTGGATTAGTAGATACTTTCCTATTTGTAATGTGTATTCCCTATATAAAGGGGTGCCCTCATTGTATTATGGACAACAACAATCATCAATAAAGCTTGAGATTGACAATTGGAATTCAAGATCCTGATCTGAGAGGCGATACAACATATATACCCGTCCTGCTCATTTAGTACGTACATAAGATCCATGTAACAATCGTCATGAAATTATCGAAAAAATCTTTGTGATTATGTGAGTGCTTGCAATTCATAGTCTTATTTGTCTCGTCATAAGATGAAAGTCTGAGGCAATTGCCTGAAGGCTAGTGCAACAGTTTGAAGTATGGACACATATCATCTATTTTATCTGACTGACTAATCCAAGAGAATCTTAAGAATATTAAGACCATGTGTTCAGCTATGAAGCAAAGAAGAAAAAAATGAATGACATTATTTGACAAAAAGTGGGTTGCCCCTCGGAGATCAGTGCATAATCTACATGCACGCCAACATGAATATAACAAGATTCGAGGTCAGCCCAAGTTGTAGCATGTTATATGGAATTGAGACAAGTTAAGTTGCATTACCGATGACTTTAAACTGCTCCCATGTTTCCCATCTAATTTCCCCTCTAAGGAAAGACGAGCTTGGCGAGCACGTACAAGAGCCTGCATCTTACATATGGCCTGAACGCAGCGAAGGGATCCCACAGCATGCCTCCGGACCAAATGCCCACGTACAGCAGCTTGCAACTTAATCACATTCTTGAACCTTAAGAGTTCTCTCTGAGCCTGGCAGATGAGTTTAACCAAAAGAAATGTATAATTGACTATTACTTAGAGAACTTGCCTTGCAGAAATTTAAAAACAAAACATTACCAAAAATCCTCTGACAGCAGTTTGGAGGACAATAATTACGGGCTCGTCTAATTGTACATCAGCATTATTGTCATTCTCGGCAACAACAATGGTCCCAAGACTCCCAACTAATTTTGCCTCCTCTGGAATGGGTTTCTCAGCTGTTGGTTGGGGTAGAGACGTTTTTGCTGGTACAGTAGAGATAACTTGTGACTGAAGATTATTACTGGCAGATTCTGCGCTCTCCTTTCTTCCAGATGAAGGGGTTTCAGAGGTTACATTGTTGCTGAGCACTCTCTGTTGTGCAGATCTCTTACGGAAACTCCACCCACGTTTATCATTTGAGGCCTTGGTCTGGAATGGAATTCAAACGGCAAAACTCAGACCATATTGAACGGAACACAATTACTCAAGCAAGCAAATAGTCTCATACACATTTGAAATAAAAAGGATTTCTGTTGTAAGCAAACAAAATATACAATCAAGTAAGCATCATTTTTCTGAGGCCCCAGATGCATATAATCATCAAATTGATTAGATAAGCATCAAAATGTAAAATAAAAAATCTAAGTCGGTCTCACCCAAACAGAAATTTTCCTTCTAGGTCGGTCTCACCCACATAGAAATTTTCCTTCTTTCCAATACCTGTGTGGTGCAACTTACTTATGTGAATATGTGGCACCATACTACATTGCTATTACTAGTGCATCTTTACATTTAATAAGCTCAAGTGCCTCACTGGATTCATTTGTGGTATTATTTATCAACAGTCAACCAAAGAGCTATAATATAACCAAAGAGCTATAATATTTACTTACTTCCCATTTATATAATACAGAAAATTACCTTAGCCAATGAATCCTCCCATCCATCTCAAGTTTCATCACAATTCATAAATTCCAATACTAGCTAACTTTATATGCATTCACAAAGTTGAAAACAATGATTGATTCCAACTGCTATTAATAGCATAAACAAATCCATAATGCCCCTTTTCAAGAGACAAGAAGTAACAGGAAAGTAAATAACTCAGATCTCACCTTCCTCTTCTAAACCACAATCATTTGAACCTGATAAAGTAGTAGTCTCACCAAGCCAAACAGAAAATATTTCGGATCCTAATAGATCTCTCTTCCTACATTTTCTCAGTTACCAAACAAAGCGCACACACCACAACTAACGAATCCAACAAAAAACAACGCAACCTCCTCACTCGAACGCTAACATACAAAAACAGCAAATCAAACATAAACAGAATGCATCAGAATTTACAGAAGTAGAAGAGTGCAGTGACCTCTCTCAAATCGAGATCGTTGTGGTCAGCGGAATCGCTGCCGCATGTGATGATCTTGAGGCAAGAATTGGATCTTCCCATTGTTCTGTTGCTTCCTAATCCGCAGGTGGGTCTCTGGACGACGAGCGTGTCGCTGTTTTGTTTTCGAAGCAAGCAAGCACAAACAAGTGACCAGTGAGTGATTAGGAAGATGGGCGGACCTGAAAGAGTCCCATCAAATGCAGCTAAGCTCGGGCGTTGAAGTCCGTCGTATATCAGAGTGAGATTGAGCAAATAAAGGCTGTCTCCTACTGAACAGTTGCATTGTTTTTTCCCAAAACAAAAAATATTAGTAGTATAAACAAAAACTGTTTCTTCCACCCTATTATATCAATATTCAATATTAAAAGAAATAAATAAACGGTCGTTTTGATCTTATCCAGCGGTCGTTCAGGAGACATAGGGTATCTTGGTTCAATTGCTTTCTCTTTCTTATTCTTCTATCCAATCACTTTTATTTCTACAAACTTACTTTATGTTATAAATAATTAATAAATATACTTCTATTCTTACTTCATTTTACACGGAAACAGCACATTAATTGAAATATAATAACTAAAGGAATTATGGAATAATTATTACACACCCCTCACCATAATCTCAGCTACTACTGTTAGTTAAAGCATATTTGGTCAATACGTGAGTCACTTTATTACAAGATCTACAAGCACAAGATAAAGAGATATCGAAAGTGGGAACCGAAAGAAAGCGCCTACAGTCAAAGATAATGCCCCCGAACAAGTTCTTGGTTTGTTTTCCTTGCCGGACATAGTCCACCACCCTAAGACAATCAGTCTCAAGCTCCACCTCCCTCCAGTTCTTTCCTTTTGCCCATGATAAAGCCTCTCTAACACCTACGACATCCACCTCTTTGGAATGGAGATGACCCGAAAAGCGTCTACAAAGAGCTCTCACAATTTGACTTTCTGAATCCCTACAGATAAGCCCCACGCTCCAGTTCCCCCTCTCTACATCTAATCCCCCATCCACATTTATCTTTAGTCTTCATGGGTCCGGAGGAGCCCACACTCTAGACGACGCTGACACAAGCTGACCTGCTTCCGAGGAACCTCCCGAAGGTTTTGATGCTACCCAGGCTCTCCGGAGCCCTTTTGCAATCGCTGCCACTCTCGTCGAATGGAAGACTTCCATTTTCCAAACTGCTTGATTCATTGCCCTCCATATCGCCCAAAGCGTGATAGCCCAAAGACTTGCTTCGTCCTCCCCTTTATCCATGAGCTCCAGTTTAGTATTACCGGGTCTGGCCCCATCTTCCCTCGGATTCTTCGTAGAATTCTATCCCCACCATATGGATGCCACAACTCTACACTTGAGGAACACATGATCTACTGGCTCTTCTAGATCTCCACAGAGGAGACACTAGGTAATTATAGGGAGCCCCTTCTCTGTCAAGCGAGTCTTAGTCGGGAGCAGGTTTGAGATAGCCCTCCAAATAAAGATTTTGACTTTAGGTGGGACTCGCAACTTCCATACCTCTCTCCAACTGATTGCTTGTGCTGACGGGGTTCAGATATTTCCCATTTGACAGATGGTTTGATAGACACTTTTGACAGAGTAATCACATGACTTATCCGCATCCCAATATTACATATTTTTTTATCAAAGTAAGTTTAATATTAAACCTCTTTTTTATTATTTCTTGTAATTAGTTATAAATTTGCATAACAAAAGTGATTTTCATAAGTAATTTCATTCTTAATTAATGTTGGACCAGTTATTTACGTACGTGTCCAATTGTTATGAAACATTGTATACATTATTGTCTCTTGAATTGATATCAAAAAATAAATAACAGAAATTATAATGATGTGATGAAGAAGGGTCATATCTCATATCATGTATGTATTGTATCTAGAAGGGAAATATTCTTGTCATGATTAATCTGACCGTGTACATCACGCGGTCTGTTTCAAGTAAAAAGAATAACCGAAGAATATTGGAGAAAATAAATAATTGAAAATACATAGAGAAAAAAGAAAACTCTTTTTGGGTCCATAAGTAGGCTAGTTGTTGATCGCCGTCGGATCTTGGACATTCTGTTTCGGACACAAACACGAGAGAAGGAAAAAAAACATGGTGTGATCATATGGAAAGAGAGAGATTGTTTGGTCGGAGACATCAGTGTCAGTAGCTGGTGGAGGTTGCTGCTTCACTCTCTATTGTCAACAACAGTCAGCCTCCCCCAAGCTTTTCCAGCAATCAAGCTGCAGCCATCTCTCTCTCTCTCTCTCTCTCTCTCTCTCTCACACACACACACACACAA
>JAYMTP010001669.1:0-22852 GCA_036897365.1 Geranium brycei
TTTGTTGTATATATAAATATATATCCCAATTTTTGGTTAAAAACTTAAAATTTGTATTCATTAAAAATTTGACAAAAATTAAACGATAAAACTTAATTATTATAACCCAATCGAATCATAAAGTTTTTAAATAAAATATTTATAAAAGATAAGTAACATATTCCCCTTACATCTAGCTTTAATTATTTGGTTCACGTACTCTATCTTCATGTTTCATATCAATTGAGACACGCTTTTTAAGTATGAAACTATAATAAAGGACCAGCTCGGTTCTTGAAGAATACCCAGCAGTTCAATATTTTAAGAACCATTAATGAACCAGAATTATATGGTTCTTTAAATTTAAGAAACACAATTGAAATCGTTACCCCTAATTTTCGGTTCTGTGGTTCCAGTTTCGATTTAGTCCCGATTCGGTCTCTAGTTTCATGTCTAAAATACCCACCCCTAATCTATTCTAATAAATTTTAAGGATATAAAATAGCTGAAAATTAGAATATGCAAAAATAAATAAATTGAATGACCGATTAAGACTTCCTAAAAAAAATCTAATTTTGATGGCTAGATTTTGCAATTATCTCTAAGGCCTAATATAAGTTCTGTTAGCGAGACCCATTGGGCCCAAATTAACAGGCCCAATGAGTAAATATTGGGCCCACCTCTGAACGTGTGAAATGGAAGGTTCCTCCATTCCCATACCGCGTAAGAGAAGCTCTGAGCTGAAAGTCTCGTTCTCGTCGTGGAATCGAGAAATTGAGATCGTTATCGGAGGATCGAGTTCGTTTCAGATCCATAGAGTTCTTCGAGATTCAGATTACACGGCTTGATTTGGGTGAGTATGAGTTTCATCTTCGGCAAGCGCAAAACTCCCGCTGGTTTGTGCTTTAAATCGAATTTTTTTGTTTAGATTTGTATGAATCGTCGATGGTTTTTGTGAATTCGAGGCGATTTTGTACCAAAACCTCGAATTTTGACGATAAATAGATTAGGGCAACGTGTTTTGATTTGATCTGACCAGTTGGGGTTTGTGATCGTTTGGAAAATGGTGCAATTTTGGAATCGGGGGAAATTGGATCGTTCTGATGAAAATGGATTGTTTTGTGTTGTGATCATGTATAAGATTGAGTTTGGGTGTTTAGGGTGAATCAAAGTCTTTGAGGGCTTGATTGGGAATCCAAATGAACCTAATTCACACAAAATGCAATGTGATTAACACAACCTAAGCTTCAATTGCATAGAAGTCTAGTGTAGATCAATCTGGTTTAATCCTTGTAACAAGCTTAATCTTCCTAAAGGAATCACTTTATTTGAAGTCTGTAATCTTTTTGTTCTGGGTTTTTGGGATTTTTTAAATAGCGAGTGTTTATTATTGTTTTGATTGGAGTGAGCTTTCTCTAGTCTCATTTCCAGGAGCTGCTTAGAGTGTCTCTGTTTTGATTGTTTTGTGCTTAAAGTTAGTTATTTTGGTTGAAATTGTCACAATCTTAACTTTGTATCAAATGGGTTTTATTCTTTAGAGCTTCTGCGGGAGAACAAGCGGATGCTCGACAAGTCTATTAGAGAAATAGAGAGGGAGAGACAAGGTCTACAAGCACAGGAGAAGAAGCTGATTGTGGAGATAAAAAAAAGTGCTAAGCAAGGGCAGATGGTTAGTTTATCTTGTCTATTCTCAGTCCTCTTTTATGGTACCTTATTCTTTGTTCTAGAAGATGCTGGTTTAGCTATGAATTGACCCTACAAGCCAACGAGTCAGCAGGGAGTAATTTATTCATATTTAGTTTATCTCTCCACTGTAGTTTTTTCCTTTTTAACAATGCACTTCACTTCTTACCTATCTGCTTATCGATTTTTTACTTTGTAATCATGCTTGGCACTTCAATGTTATTTATTAGCTGGGTCGATGGCGAAGCATTTCTCTCTTTAATTGTTTCAGATGAGTTATCAATTGCCACTTTACTCTGTTATATTTTGGTGCATTTTCTTGTTGCAGGGAGCTGTGAAAGTTATGGCAAAAGATCTTATCAGGACACGACATCAGATTGAAAAGTTTTATAAGCTCAAATCCCAACTCCAAGGCGTATCTCTTCGGATTCAGGTAAGAATTTCATCATGCCATGCGTGCTGGACATACTTTTGTTTGCTTTTTTACTGTACTCGAAATCAGCTTGTGTCTTCAACACTTTCCGGCTCCGCTGGCAATGCTCTCTTGAATACTTTGCCATGGCATTTGCTGCAATATGATTTTCCATGTTGTTGTGTGATATCGGGACACTTTTGGTATACCATAGAAATTAAAGATGTTTTACTGCATACGAGATGAGGTCATGCAATATAAATGTTTATACTTTTAGTACTGTATACCAAACTACGGATGAAATTTATATTCTCGTTATATTGAACCAAAAATGCTGCTGTTGTCGCTTTTAATCTTTTCTAGCCGGCCTTAGGCTCTAAGGCATACAAGTAGTTACTTTAGAACGATAGCAGTATTGGAAGACTCGGGATATGAAACCGCCTTAATTTTCTTGCTTTATACCCTGATGAGATAGTTTATAGGGGGAAACCTGTGAACTTTGATTGTTTTGTGCAAAATGAATGTATTTTTACAAAAATTGACGAAATTGCCCTTAACATTAAGAATCATTTTTTAAAAATAAATTTTTCAAAGTTTTTTCTGAAAATATCTTTTAACTAAGTTAAATTTTAGTAAAATTATAGTTTTAAAATTAATTCTTAATTTCATGGGTAATTTTGTCATTTTTGTCCAAATACACACATTTTGCACAAAAATTCAACGTCCAGAGCACCTTTTTGCCATTAATAAAGTACACAACACCCTCTTGCAAAAGTGTGATGGTATACAACAGGTTTTTGCCATTTTCCCTAGTTTATATATTATGTTGATCGAGTTTTGTGGAATATCTTCAGACGTTGAAGTCAACACAAGCGATGGGAGAAGCAATGAAAGGCGTAACCAAGGCAATGGGCCAGATGAACCGGCAGATGAACCTGCCATCGCTGCAGAAAATCATGCAAGAATTCGAGAGGCAGAACGAGAAGATGGAAATGACAATGGAGGTGATGGGAGACGCCATTGACGATGCTTTGGAAGGGGACGAGGAGGAGGAAGAGACAGAAGAACTGGTGAGCCAGGTTCTCGACGAGATCGGGATTGACATCAATCAAGAGGTAAAATTCTACGTTTCCATGTCCAATCTATCCACACAATCAATTCGGACGAACCACACCTTATCAAAACTTGAACGCTGACTTCTTAACATAACTCACAGCTTGTGAATGCGCCATCGGGTTCTGTTGCTGCGCCTGCTGCAAAGGCGAAGGTTGCGCAAGTGGAAACGACTGCAGCGGGGAGCGAAGACAATGGTCTCGACAGTGATTTACAGGCCCGGCTTGACAATTTAAGAAAAATGTAGCATTCACATATTATAGTTTCTGTAATATAAATAGACTCACAGCAGCTCCATTGTGGAATTTGGGTGTTCATTTGGGAAGTGTAGAATATATATTGTGCCTAAATTCACTTGTTGAGGCTTTGAACAATTTGATTTTCAATAATGAGCAATGCTCTTATGAATCTTCCCATGAGTACATTCTTGAGGAAAGAGAAGTCATAGAATCATTACAATGTGTTTTTTTCCAATTATTTTTAACTATATATTTATTAAAAATTAAAAGCATAAAATTAATATAAATGTGGATAATTTTTAGAATTCCTATCCGTCTGACTAACACGTCATTGTCTTTTAGAATATTGCAAAATACCATGTGCATGCATAAACCTTGTGTTGTGCCCTTGCTTTGATTATGATTTATGGTCATGAATATTTTATTTGATTTTTTATTTAAAATTATGTTATTTTAGAGTGTAGACTTGTACAATATTGAACTTTATTCAAACAAGTGGCCAAGTTTATAGATATTTGATAGGTGGTCATGGTTCAATCACGACAACATTTTTATCATATTTAAAAAAACTTAATTTGTATTATATATGATCAGACCTCAAAAAAATTGAAAACTTAAAATCAAAATATTTAAATAGTATATGACACCAATTTGGCTAGAAAATACTTCCCCTAACCTCACATATCTTTCCCCAAACATGCTAAAATAAAAGTAGATTATAACTAAATAAAAATCTCCATCGACCCATAAATAAAAACCGAGATAAATAAAATTCGTATGACTTATTTGTTACGTACATATAGCAATATTTTGCCAAAATTGAAGTTCATAGATCATCTTATTATTGAAATGTTTATACACATATCATAATCAAATTATAGCTATTATTAATTCATCATGCATGGGTGAGTTGTTTCTTCGATAATTGATCTTGCATGAAAACCAAATTAGTGCATTCATTAATTAATTAAAAAATTGAAAAGTCCAAAATGGAGGATAGTGGCTAAACATAAGGATCTGCATGTTTCTCATTTCAGGTTTTGACTTTATATTTCTAATATTTTCTTCTCCAAACTCCAACTCATTTTTGTTTTTATTCATTTAGTTGTATAGATTCTTAATGCACAACTTGTAACTAAGTCAATTATTACGTATTTGATAATCTGATATAATATATAAAATAATTACATTATTTATGAAACAAGCAACATGTGAAATATAAAAATAAAAACATGCATTATTGCACGAGGAATGCATGTATACTATTCTATATAAATATATAATCACTCCAAAAAAATACGTAAATAATGTTTTTTTGCCGTACAACTTGCCGATGTTACGATGTATTTATAAATTTACATGCATGTAATGAGGCTAAAATTCAAACAATAATACTAGTTAAAAATTATTAT
This sequence comes from Geranium brycei, assembly GCA_036897365.1. Taxonomy (NCBI): domain Eukaryota; kingdom Viridiplantae; phylum Streptophyta; class Magnoliopsida; order Geraniales; family Geraniaceae; genus Geranium; species Geranium brycei. The sequence continues at coordinate 4,839 of JAYMTP010001669.1, forward strand.
CCAAGTTAAATGTCAATTATTAATAATAATTCTTATGAGTTCGAATCATATATGTGACCTTTATTTTACCGGCAAGAAATTTGATTGAAGTAAAAATGAACTAATTATAATAAGGAAATCTTTAATAGTCTGAGTAAGGGATGGACAAATTAGAGTCGGGACCATTTTTGAACCGAGTGTCCGAGATACGAGTCGATCCAGAACCAAAAAATCAAGAGCTATGAGTATCGGGTCGATTTTGGTTATGATTTTCAATCGGTTCAGTTTCGATTCAAGCAATATAAGAACCAAGGTTAATCGGTTTAGAATTGAACCGGTTTTTCTGGACATGTGTCGCTCTCATACGCCAATACCACCACACAACCGCTCTACTCTGCTAGACGCTCAGTTTTGGGCTATTTCTTTCTCACATCTGGTTAATTGATGTTTAACTTCTTATGAGTACGAGACGACTGACGTCGAGAAGGACTGAATTTGTTCTAAATCGGCTCATGTATTGAAGATCGAAAATCAATTGGTTCCAATCGGTAGAACCAGGATGAACCACCATGATCGAACTCGTAACTGAACCGATTCTCACGTAATGGTTTCGAGCTTGGTTCTCATTTTTGCAAAATTCTCTCTTACTCATGTTTATTTTTGCACAGTCTATGCAAATCCGTGAAAATTAATGAAAGTGTCACTTAAGTGTTAACTCAAACGTGCTTAGGGGTGGACACTTTGGCAACGGAACCAAAGACCGAATCCGAACAAATCGAAACCGGGACTGGATAACCGGGAACCGCAGGTAATGATTCCGGTTCTTAAAATTGAGACTCGGGGAGTCCGTTCCGGTTCTAAACCCATGCCCATTCCTAAACGTGTTAACTCAAGCGTCCAACACTTAGGTGAAACTTTCGTTAATTTTCACGAATTTGCACAGACAGTGTAAATTTAAACATGAGTGAGGGAGAGTTTTTGTAAAAATACATTGAGAGTTTATAAACAAAACAATTATAAGGAAAGTTTTTACAATTTTTCCATTTGACTGATAATATTTTTGCACCAGGCAAATAATAATAATATTTTTTTCACATTTATTAACAACTATTTCGAATTATTGCCGTGTGGGATTGATAGTTATTAGTTAAATTGAGAAACATGCATTAAATTGGAAAATGAATGGTCATTGATTTTTGGTGCAAATAATAACAAAATGTCAATTTAATTTCTAACCAGCCTCATTATGAATTATACATGAACACGAAAACTCCCATATTTAATACTCAAATTTCCCATTATACCCTTCCTTCAAATCAACCAATTCATATATAAAGAAGACAAGTGTTGGATTTTATTTCCATTTTTTATTTCAAAACGACAGTGCGTTTCAATAATCGAATGGTCCTTATAAATATTCATATGTTCTCAATCAGTACAGAGACGCTCTATAAATAGCGCGACACCCATATCAATTTCGTATCATCCGATTTTTTTCCCACCGATTCTCGATCGATTTAACTTATTTTCTTCTTCTGATTCTTTGTTGTGTGTACTTTCCAGAGAAAATTCCACCGTTTTCCCGGAATCTGGACTGCCGGATTTTTATTTTCCTTCTCTGCAACTATTTTCCCGGGAAACAAACAGAGTTGGCTTGAAGTGTCCCGAATTTGAATACTGTCTGAAACTGCTTGATTCTCTCTTGAATCGAAAAGGGATTTTCTGGGTCGGTTCAATTTTCACTTCCCAGGTGGAATTTTCCTCCTTTTTCCCGGGAAAATCGAGGACGGAGCTTTTGCGTCTGTTTGTATCATGCTTACCTGAAACGCGGTTATGGAAGATCGAGGAGGGTTGGTGGAGAAGAAGGCTCCAAACGACGTCGTAGTGACGATTTCGAGCTCCGGAGAAGCTATGGAGGTCGATAGATACGGCTCTTACTCGAAGCCCCAACTGGGTCCTTCTTCTTCTTCACCTTCAAGAGATGTTGAAATCACAGAGCTCTCGAATCTGAGCCTCAGAGTCCCAAATCCCACATTCAATAGCTCTCCTTCTCCAGAAATGTCAAACGCTAGCAAGCCTCCGAAGATCCCAATCGAGTCGAATCTGACCCAGAGGCGATCGTTCTCGAGCTCCTCCTTCTCGAAGCCAAAATCGAGGTTCGTGGAGCCACCAAACCCTAGCGGTTCGATTCTGGCCTCACCGAGGAAGAGCGTTTCTGTTTCTGCTACTCCTCCGAGGGAGGGCTTGAAGTCAACCCCAGTAACCCCCAAAACCCCATTGATCGGATCTATGGCGATCGACGAGGAAGACGATGAGGAGGTCTACAAAACTGCAAATCTCAAGGCGAGTGAGAAATTGGGGAAGAAGGTAAAATTCTCAATGATTGTTGAGTTGATCGCATTTGTGTGCATTATGGCTGTTTTGATCTCTAGCTTGAGTATTGATACTTTACAAGATAGAGTGATTTGGGGTTTGGAGTTGTGGAAATGGTGTGTGCTTGTTTTGGTGATCTTCTGCGGTAGGTTGTTCTCGGCCTGGTTCATCAATGTGGTTGTGTTCTTGATCGAGAGGAACTTCTTGATGAAGAAGAAGGTCCTCTACTTTGTTTACGGGTTGAAGAGTAGCGTGCAGGTCTTCATTTGGTTGTGTCTGGTTCTTTTAGCTTGGGGCTTATTGATAAACCGAGGTGTTGAGAGATCTAAGGACACGACTAGGATTCTAAACTATGTCACCCGAGCTCTTGGCGCCAGCCTCATTGGCGCTGCGATATGGCTGGTCAAGACCCTGCTGATAAAAATCGTGGCGTCTAATTACCAATGCACTAGGTTCTTTGACCGGATTCAAGAGTCGATTTTCCATCAGTACATCGTTAGGATCCTCTCGGGACCTCCAACGATCGAGATGGGCTCTACCCTCAGGAAATCGGAGAGTGGGATCGGGTTCTTGAGTTTTAGGAACGTGAACAAGGAGAAAGATGAGGAGATCGACGTAGACAAGCTGAAGAGGATGACGCAAGGGAAGGTCTCCGCTTGGACAATGAAGGGTTTGGTCGATGTGATAAGGGGCTCAGGGCTGTCGACGATATCTAACACGCTGGAGAGTTATGATGACGACGAGGGCGAGCAGCAGAACAAGGAGATTAGTAGCGAGTGGGAGGCGAAAGCTGCTGCTTATCGGATTTTCAGAAATGTGGCTAAGCCCGGGGCCAAGTAAGAGCGCTTTTAACATGCGGTTTTGAAGTTTTTGAAGTTGTTATAGTTTTGTCATTGGTTTTGAATTGTGTGGATGGTTCTTGTTTGTTTCTTATAGGAATATGGAGGAGGAGGACCTGTTACGGTTCATGAAAAGGGAGGAGGTTGATATTGTGCTTCCTTTGTTTGGAGCTGCAGAGACGAGGAAGATCAGTAGATCAACTTTGAAGAACTGGTTGGTAAGTCTTTGTCTTGCACACACGTACATAATTACTAGGGATATTTGCAAAAACTGGATGCGTAGTATCACACTTGACTTTTGTAAGTAGTGTGCACTGCACCTGTTGTGTTTATCATGAAAATTTATAATTTAGAGTGAACCTGTCTTTTTTTAGTAAAAAATATTTGAAAAGACAAAAATACCTTTCAAATTAAGCATTATAAATTGCATGTAACTTTTAAAAAAATTATATTTATCATTAAAGAATTACATGTAAAAATGTTTTTTTAATTTTTTTTATTCCAGAGGCAATTATGCCGTTTTGCACATGACCCATTTTCTCTGTTTTGACTGAGTTTGACAAAATGTGCAAAATTTTGGATATCTCACGGTAATTTTTTGTGATAAATATAGTACACAGATACTCTTTACAAAAGGAGTATCAATGTTCTAAAATATGTTAGACGATAATCGGGCAAATAAGGCCTCTAGAAACTTATTGAGAATTAATTGTGAGTAATAGTACTAGTGACCTAATTGGAGATATTTAGAACACTAGTGGATGCATTTTAGGCACTTGTCCCTTATTACTTTGATGTCATGTACTTTGGTTATTCACCTGAATTATGCTCAACATTAGGGGATTCATTGTAGCTCTACTGACCCACCATCTTGATGCAGGTCAATGTTTACGTTGAACGCAAATCTTTGGCGCATTCTTTGAATGACACCAAAACAGCGATAGAGGAGCTGAACAAGCTCCTCTCTGCTATAGTACTTGTTTTGGCTATTATCGTTTGGTTGCTTCTGATGGGTTTCTTGACAACCCAACTGCTCGTGTTCATTTCCTCTCAGCTTCTGTTGGCAGCGTTTATCTTTGGCAATGCTGCCAAAACCGTATTTGAAGCCATCATATTTGTATTCGTCATGCACCCATTTGACGTCGGGGATCGTTGTGTGATCGATGGAGTGCAGGTGATTTCATAGCTCTGTCTTTACCGGTCTATGGCTACTTTGCTACGTTTCGTTTATAAGTTTTGGATTAAATGTTGCAGATGATCGTTGAGGAGATGAATATATTGACGACCGTCTTCTTGAGATATGACGGGGAAAAGATTTTCTATCCGAATTCAGTTCTGTCGACGAAACCTATCAGCAACTTTTACAGGAGCCCAGAAATGAGTGACTCTGTGGAGTTTGATGTTCATATTTCTACTTCAGTTGAAAGCATTTTGGCTCTCAAAGCTAGGATAAAAATGTAAGTTATCATACATATTTGTTAGCAGCATGACCCAGTTAAAAGATCAAGTTGATAGATGTAGGCTCATATTCACTCTTTTAGTTCTAGTGCTGTAAAAACGCTAGGTGCTAGTCGGTCGGAGAGGGCCTTCTAAGGACTAATCGGGGATTAAATAGAAAACATATCGAGTTAAAGGATTAATCAAGAATTAAGTGGATTGAGATTCAACAACCTTGTAAAATCCTATGTTGTGGCTCAGCATCTTGGCCATGTCTTTTGTTTGTTGATTTTTTGCATTGGTGTTTCAGTTACTTGGAGAGCAAGCCACAGCACTGGCGGCCCGGTCACAGAGTGATTGTGAAGGACATAGAGGATGTGCACAAGATGAAAATGGGGCTATATGTTAATCACACCATAAACTTTCAGAACTACGGCGACAAGAGCAGCCGGAGATCTGATCTAGTCTTGGAGCTGAAGAAGTGCTTTGAAGAGATTGGTATTGAGTACCATCTTCTTCCCCAGGAAGTTCATGTAACACATCTCGGGCCAGTTCCTACCAATCTTTCGCGATGATTCTTGATCGTGTTACTGCAATAAAACACTCCTCTTCGGCTGCAAGTACGTTTCGTTCTACCCTTTTGACTTCGGATTTTAGTACCAAGAAGAGTCCTATGAACTAGCCGTTGACATATTTCAAAAAAGTGTAATATAGCAAGTGTGTAACCTGTCATGGAACATGCTAAAGCTTGGTCGATTTAAGGTTGCCAGAGATCTTAGAATGTGAATATGTGATTATTTAGAATTTAGTTGTCCTAATCCTTGTTTTGTACCATAGACCCATACTAGAATGTGTAAAAGCAAATGTCATATTCTGGTAATAAGGTTGACTTTTTTAGTTTCCAAGTCTTACCCTTATATTTAACATGTAATTAAGTTTTAGGGGAGAAATGACAGATAGATGTCTCGAACTAAGACAGATTTTTCACTTAGTTACACTTAAATAAGTTTTGGCAATTTCAACTACACCTGGCTTTTTTTGGACAGCTTTAACATTTTTTAATTGAAAATGTTAATTTTAAAGGCAAAAATAAAAAATGCCTTTGATCAGTTTTCTAATTTTCAAATCATGACAATAATTGTTGTTTGAGTTTTGGGGTTACTAGGGAAACTTATAGTTTTCACTACGAGTTTGAGAATTCTAATTTTAAAAACGCATGTTATGTTGATCGGAACAGATGTGGCACCGAAGAGGATGCAGAAGGTAGCATTGCCGCCGGCAGTGTCACTCTTTTCACCGTTATCTACAATTTTCCGGCAACTTCAACTTCGATCTGGTCGGCCGGACTTGATTCTTTCATTTTTCATGTACTGTTCAAATGTGTAATGTGATGTAATTTATCCTCCGTGTAATGTAATTTTTTCTCCCTGTAATGTAATTTTGGTTTTCATTGCTCGATTCTGTTTGGGCCTCTTCTCTCCAGCCCAAAATCATTTTGGCCCAAAACTAAGAATGTCCAGGCCCATAAACAATTTGAACTAAGTCATTGATCTTGAAGCACACAAGGCTCACGTTCGAACCGACCCAAAAAATAATCGAACAAAAAATAACAAATTGAACTGAAATTCATCAGTTTGATTTTGATTTATAATATAATAATTAACAAAAAATTGAGTTGAACTGAAAACCGATCGATTTGAACGCATGACTCATTTTAGGTCATCGATATTTATTAATTGGGTTTAAAAATATTGAGTTAACAAAAAATAAGTCAAATAATAATAACTCAATCCATGTTTAAAATGTGAGAATTTTATGAAAATTAGTTTTAAAAAAATTGAACCGGAAATCAGCAAGTCAAATAATATGCTAAAACATCTTAGAACGTGAGAATTCCATACAATTCAGTTTATAAAAAATCAAATCGAACCAAATAAAAACTAACGAATTCAAGACCAAACTAAACTGAATTCTATCAATTCGATTTCAAATTTTATTTTCTTAAAACTGAACCGAACTCAAACCCTAACCGCCACATTCGCACCTGATTGAAAATTTTGGGCTCAAATGATTTTATGCGGGGCCTAGCCATTTTAGTGGGTCAAAGTTCAATTTTCAACTTGTGCGGGCCTACTCATTCGGGTCTAAGCCTTAACAAAATGGCCCAAATTCTTAATTAATAATATTTCACCTGTCATTAATGGTTGACTCTTCCACACAATCTAAATATTATATAGTAAATGTCGATACTAAGCAAAGTGACCGTACACTCCAAGCTATGGACCCACTTTGGTCTCGCCCTCAATTGTAATATCATATCACGTGTTAAGCTACTCAATCATGAATCATCTATGCATTGCTCATCAATTGGGCTGAAATTACCAAGAAAACAAAAATAAAGCAAATTAGAAGGGGAAAATAGGACTTAAAAGTGAAAAATTCACAAAAGTCGATTTGGATATAACAATAAAAAATCATCTAATCTAATAATTTTTACTTGGCATTCTTTAAAATTAAGATGATCAATTCAGTTTGGGTTGAAAACCGAACGACCGCCAACCTTAAAAGACGGACTGAGCATACATTATCCACCTGTTGTCCTCCTCCTATATGGTCGGGGTAATATTGGTATTTCAGAAATTCAAACTTAGCCGTAACAACAACATTTTAAAATGCTTAACTTCTTCACCAAGTTCAGCACAAAGACTCTTGCAACTAAATAACAAATTAACACAAAGCTATGAGACAGAACTCAGTATATATAATACAATTAAGTTTGAGTATCAGAAGCATCAAATCTTTCAATAATGGAGCTCTCTATACCATCATCAACATCACTGGTTTGTTGTTCCTCTTTGGTTTTGATCCTTGCCTACAGCGCAGTGAAGGTCTCAAATTCCATCTGGTGGAAGCCCAAGAAGCTGGAGAAGAAGCTGAAGCTGCAAGGACTCACAGGCACTCCCTACAAGCTCCTGGTTGGGGACATGAAGGAGTACATCAGGTTGATAAAAGAAGCTTGGTCCAAACCCATTAATCTCAACCATGATATTGTGGCTCGAGTCGATCCTTTCACTCTACAAACTGTGCAGAATCATGGTATGTCACAAAATGATCCATTGTTCATAGATAATCCTCGCTCGTCAACAGTAAGATTGTTGTCTCGTGATTAAAAGCATATCACATTGGGTCATTCACATGGATATGTTTTCTGTGTTGTCTGTAATCGATTACCAAGTCCTTGGTGATCACGAATAATTTCTGCCCACGTCTTTTTTTTTGTCCATCATCCCCACCTGTTGAACTGGTGCCTCGATGGACTTGCGTTGCGCATGACAGAACCATTACGATGTTCTTGTATCGCAAGTCTACTTTGGTTAAGACATGGTCACTTTGGACTTTGTTCATCCTTGTGTGCACACACATCCACCAAAGCATACACATTTCGGCCACTTTCATTTTGTAGATATGACTTTTCAATGCAGCCCAACATTTTGTCTCATATAGTAATGCTGGTCTATAGTAACATTCCTATAAGGGAAACTCTTATCACATATGACCCCTGATGTGCTTCGTCGTTTCAACCAGCCAGCTTGAATCTTATGGTTAACATTGCCGTCTAATTTTCCATCATTCTAAAGAACAGAACCTAAATATTAAACTGACGGTTGTTCAATCGAGAGGCAAAATCTTTGCAAAAGTGAGTCTTGTGAACTGAGTCTAAAATTTAGAGTTTCTTGTTCATGCTGTGCAGGGAAGGTATCATACTTTTGGGCAGGGACAACACCAAGGGTGGTTGTGAAAGACCCAGAACTAGTCAAAGAAGTATTGCTCAACAAGCTTGGTCACTTTGGGAAGCCACCACTCAATGCTCTCATCCTCATCCTCACAAAGGGGCTCTCAACTCTGGAGGGCGAGGATTGGGCCAGGCACAGAAGGGTCATCAACCCAGCTTTCCATTTTGACAGGCTCAAGGTTCTCTTCCACAACATTAATTTCTCCCAAATTCTGAGTTTTTTTCTGATTATGTTTCTCATGCAGGAGATGGTGCCAATTTTCTCAATCAGTTGCATGGAGATGATAGAGAGTTGGAAGAGAATGGTTGGTGTGGAAGGTACCTGTGAGGTTGATGTCTGGCCTGAGCTCCACAAGCTCGTAGCCGATATCATTTCTAGGGCCTTATTCGGAAGCAGCTTCGAAGAAGGGAAGAAGATTTTTGAGCTCCAGAATGAGCAGATGGCGTTGACTCTTGAAGCCATGCAGACCCTTTACATTCCTGGTTTCAGGTGACAAAAAAACTGTCGATTCAGGTTGTTGACACATACATCTAACTATCAGTAAAATAAGTCATATACATCAGTTCAGGTTCCACAACTAAAATGTCAACTTTACCAGTTAGATTTGTTATTTATCTTTATATGACACATTTTCTACGTGGGTTTAATATATCTCGACATTCTCCTCACGTGTCTTCTACACGCGAGCTTTCTTAAACGCACTCCTCTTCACGCGGTGAGACATCGTAGGAGTGCACTCACAAGAGAGGCGAGGCCGACCAGCACATGTGCAAATCGGCCGCTCTGATACCATATAAAATTCGTGATATACATCGGGTCAAGCTCCCCAACTAAAAGGCCAACCTTATTAGTTGGGTTTGTTACTTCCCTCTATATATGACACGTTCTTTTAAAATTCCTATAATCCTGTTATGCTGACTTACTCTATCTCAACAATATTAGTTTATAGAAATAATCACTTTTCTTATCAAACCGTACAGGTTCGTTCCTACGAAGAAGAATCAGAGAAGGAAGAGACTTTACAGAGAGATAAAATCACAGATAAGAGATATAATCCAGAAGAAAGAGAGTTCTGTGAGAACTGGGAACGCCAAGAACTGTGACTTGCTAGACATTCTCTTACAATCTAATAACGAGAACAATGTACTGGAAATTACAAGCAGCAGAAACGATAACCAGTTAACGATCGAAGAAGTGATAGAGGAATGCAAGCAATTTTACCTCGCCGGGAAGGAAACAACCGGGAGCTTGTTGGCGTGGATCATGATAGTCTTGGCCATGCACCCGGATTGGCAGGACAGGGCAAGAGAAGAAGTTCTACGAGTCTGCAAGAACAAGGAACTGGATTTCGAATCCATAAGTCATCTCAAGATTGTAAGTTCCTTTTTTAGAAACATGTATCACACTTTTGCAAGATGGTGCAAGTAGAACTGAACTAGCTTATCTGCCTCGTTATCACCTCTGTATATCATACGTCAATGATATGCAAGGATGATGGTGGGAAATCCCTTCCTCGTAAGCGTGATAAGAACAGAAGTTTAATATGAAGGTTTATCCCCCTTAGATTTTTTGTGCGAAATGTGTACATTTGTACAAAAATGACGAAATTGCCCCTGAAATTAAAAATTAAGATTTTAATAAAATAATTTTAAAAATTAATCTTTAATTTAAAAATAATTTAACTAAAAATTAAATTACAAATTTTAGTCAAAAGATATTTTCAGAAAAACTTTTTAAAATATTCATTTAAAAATTTTTTTGTTAATTTTAAGGGCAATCTCATCATTTTCGTACAAATACATAAATTTTGCACAAAAAATCAAGGTTCAAAGCACATTTTTTTCATTAACAAAGTATACAGCACCATCTTGCAAAAGTGAGATAGTATACAACACGATTTTGTCATTTTCCCTAGAAACATTTGGATATATGCGATCAAAATGCTAACTCTAAGATTTTGCCTGCAGGTGACCATGATAATCTACGAGGTCCTGAGGCTATATCCACCAGCGATCGCATCATATCAGCACACTTACAAGGAAACAAAGATAGGAGACATTTCGTTACCTCCAGGGGTTGATGTCACATTACCTACACTTCTCATCCATCATGACAGTGACCTTTGGGGCGATGATGCACAAGAATTCAAACCAGATAGGTTCTCTGAAGGAGTTTCAAAGGCATCGAGAGCTGGTGGGACAGCTTTCTTGCCCTTTAGTTGGGGCCCGAGGATCTGTATTGGCCAAAACTTTGCTCTGATCGAAGCTAAGATGGCTTTAGCTATGATTCTGCAGCATTTTTCGTTCGAGCTCTCGCCTTCCTACACTCATGCTCCTCACACCATTTTGATTCTACAACCACAACATGGAGCTCAGATTATGCTGCGCCAACTCTAAACTGTAAGCTACTTCGCACGTAGAACACCCATGTCCTCTACAAATAAAGGTCTCTCGCCTCATGAGACAATATCTATGTAACCAATCAGATTGAAACGTCAATACGTATCGCTTTTGTTTTCGTTAGAATATAAACAGCATCATGTACCTCTGCGAAATAGATAAAATAGCACGCATACCTTATATATGTCAATTAGAATGTTAAGATCAGAGATGATATCGTTATTATCTTATGGAAACAACATAGGCACTCAAGCAATGAAAAAATCGAACAAGCTGATCCCAAAAAAAACACTAAAAAACTCGAAGAGTAAAAAAGTACAAAAAAAAGCATCATGTGATGGTCATTAAACTCGGGGTAGCTGATATGTTTAAAATCCCATTTCTATCTTGGGACATACGTACAAGCGTTTCAAAGTGACAAAGACCTTCCTTGTAGGTCTAGAGTTCACTACTCGACACGCCCAATTGCTCATAAACAAAAAAATCTCCAATAAATAAAATTCCACTAATCCAGACAAAACCAAAGCATAATCAATCCTTAGCCTTTCTATGTGAATTCTGATAAACAAAACCATAAATTGCCTAAAACGCCTATACATTCCATTTCAGAACAGGCAAAACCATATCATCAATTATCATCATAAGTATCAATCTAATTAACCTCAAAATAGAGAGCAACCCTTACTTTCCATTATAGTCCTGAATTTGAGACTCAGCCTCAAGAACACTACACTAATTTGGAATTCAAAAGCACCGAAATTCCCAGAAAATCAGTGGCGATTCGGACGTTAAATACATGAAATTTGAAGGCAACAAGAACCACCTCGTATCATCGCGCACCACGACACCTCCGTCAAAACCCTAAACTCACAAAATCTTGAACAAAAAGCAACAAAATGAATTGAATTTGCAGAAAATAGGGCTTATTTACCATTTCAGAGGACATTGACGAACTGAGAGGCTCACCGACACCGATCAAACAACCAGACCGAATTAAAATAAAAAACCAAAAAACATGGATTATAGTGAGGTTATGGTTTTATTTTTTAAGTTAACCAGACAATTTTGGTTTGGATACAGTTCATATGATGAAAAATTACTGGTTAACCGGATTAACCGAATCAGAATTTCACTTACCACGTGTCGCACCCAAAATTATTCACGTATTATGAATGAGCTCTTTTATTCTCTCAAATGACATCGTTCAACTACACAAAAACTTCTACCTGAATTTCGATTCCATTGTGGTTTTTTTGGCCATTTAAAGTTAATGTTTATATATATTATAAATTATCATTAGTTTTAATGGATAAAAATTGGGCCTAATTCAAGCACATATAACCTAAAAACTGAATCACTTTCCAGTGGTGTAAATCGACCATTCAATTTTACCCGATTTTTGTTATGGTTCTAAAACTTATAAAACTAGAGTTTTTGGTTCGGTTCAACTTTAGATCCTTTGGTCCGATTAACCAAATCATGGACAACCCTAGAATTTTGGACCAAGAACTAGGGATGGTAAAAAAAATTCGAACCCAACGGGTATTCGATGCACCAACCCGATCAAAATGGGTGAAACTCGAAAAATTTTGAGTTCGGTTGAGTTTGGGTTTTGAGCTGGTGTGGGTCGGGTGCGATTCGACCTAGACCCCATATGATTCCGACCCGCACCCGTCTGTTTGACTTTTTTTCAAAATTCATATATTATATATCAACAAATTTATATAAATAATTAAGATATAATTAATTTATATATTATAATTTTCGGGTAGGATTTCAGGTAAAATTCATGCCCGTCTAATTTTGCAGGTTGGGCACCATCGCTTTGAGCGTGTTTTTTCAGGTCGGACACCCTCTCGAATACTACGGGTTTGGCCAAATCAATCCCAACCAAGAATTGAGTCGAACTATTACCGAAAAGTCAAGAATCATTATTAATGATTTGGTTTTGAATGTGTGGTAAATGCATTCAATTTCAGTTTGATTCTAATTCCCATAATCTAGAACCAATGGTAAACTGAAACGAATCGGATCGGTTCACGTTGTCACGTATTCACCTCTCGTCCACTCACATGTATTATATATTTTCTATCATTATTTTGTTTGCAAGCTTTATATAATCAAGCTTTATATTTCAGTTTAGAGTTGCATAAGCAATTATTTTTACTATAAATCAAACTCAAATTCATGTAGCTTAATATATAAATCAAGCCTAAATAATAAAAAAAACTAACTATTTCCAACGAGAAACCAAATAGGAGAAGTAAACAAAAAGCCGCCTAACTCTCGGTGTGGTCTGTCCCTGAATTTAGGGTTTGGAGTCTCATCTAATTGGCGAAGTACGCGGCTGGGATTTCGCGTGTGCGCGACTCACGGGAGCTTACCAGCGACGAAGAAGCTCGGGGTGATATGTGATTTGGGGTGTTGGAACTCTCTTGTTTTTGTGACAGTTTTTGGTTGAAACTCGAGTTTTTTTTTTGGTTCAAAGTCTTTGGAATTGGCGATGGTGAGGATGAGAGGGTATTATTTTGATATCTTCTGTGAGGGGAGACGGGTACGTGAGGGGGCAGTGGAGGTTGGGCAGAGAAAATCCGGCGATTAGTTTGTTGCGGGATCGAGAGCAGACAGATCCAGGAAGGCCTCATCGAAGGTAGGGTAGGAGAATTCTGGCGATTTAATTGTTGTGACTTTGGTTGGTTGATGGCTCGGTACCGGGAGGGAGCAGGAATTCTTTGGGGTTGATGGACACATTTATGCAAGCATATCAAACTAAGGGGTCTTGGTTTTCTTAAGCTTCAATATGTCCTCGTGGCGTCCTTTTGGGCTATTTGCTGGTCTAGATGGCACGTGGATCTTGTTTTTGGAAGAGGAGTGGAGTGGATTATTTTATTTCGCATGTTTATTTGGTGTGGTGTACTAGGGGTTTAAACTAAGTGTTTTTGGGATGGTTCTTGTAACAGATTTGCAGAGAGTCTCAACCCATTTGAGGTAGAGGTCGCGAGTTTGCAAGAGGCATTTTGTTGCGCTATTAGTTATTATGTTCGTTGTTCTCGTGGTAGCTCTTGTAATGGATTTGTGGCGAGTCTCAACCCATTCGAGGTAGAGGCCGCGAGGTTGCAAGAGGCATGTCGTTGCACTATCTTTTATTTCACTCGTTGTTCTTATAATTCCAAGGCTTGTAAATTAACCAAGTTTGTTTTAACTAACAGTAGTTATGATCATAGTATAGGGTATGTCCCACCATCTGTTACTTTGGCTGTCTAGTGTACTGCCGGGTTAGTTGTGTTATAATTTAATAATATATTGCAGTTTTATCTAAAAAAATCAAATAGGAAAACAAAAATCAGTACCGATTATTTTTCCACGTAACGACTCAGGGGTATATTTTCAATCTTTGAAAATATTAGAGCATTAGGTCCAGTCTCTACATATATACAAGTCAAAATTGATTTAATACATGAATTATAAAGATTAATAGATACCAAAAATAATAGACATGTCAAAACATCATCAAATGTCCACACCCTTTAAGTTTCAAAAGTTTTAAGGTACTCCTCCGCTAAATTTGGCCTAAATATTATGTCAACTTTTTTGTTTAAAAATAACAAAAATACTCTTCTATTGAAAAATTAAAAAAAATACATTATTCTGAACTCAATTTTTTATAAATTAAAAAAACAAAGTATGTTTAATATTAACTTTTTCCTTTTTATTTCATAAAAGAAAGTTTAGAAAAAAAACGAGTTCAAAATAGTGACTCAAGTTTTTATTTAGTTTCAAAATGTTAACAAGATTTAAAAAAAATAGTTATCCCAGGGGGTTAAGTGCAACCTTTAAAACTTAGGAGCTTAAAAACACGTTTTTAGTTAAGATGAGTTAAGTGAAAATGACGTACACTTAGGAGGCTTAAATGAAAATGGATTGATCAATATTTGTAATCATGTTTGTATAAGATTCAAGCTTGAAACAACACACTAACCACAGGTCATCAAATTTCTTGAAAACAAATACACAGAACAAACTATCCATGAAATCATGATCTTGTTCTGTGCTATTGGATCAAGCTCTGGAAGAAATTGTTTCTTCTTGTTTGCAGCTCAATCACATACTTGAGTCAACCCGGTTGCTCTCTGCCCGGGCCTCTCCTTGTTGGGCTCGAGAAGCGCGTGCACACAGCTTCGCGCAACAAAAACGCGATCAAACAAGTAATATTTTCAAGTAAATAGCCGGGTCGAATTTCTCAGAGACCAAAATGAAATCTTTTACTTACAAAATTCAGATTCTTTTCGGGAAAAGGCAAAATAAAGTAAATTACTCAATTTGGGGTTTCTTGATTAAAAACTAATTAAACAAATACAATTAAGTATCAACTAATGAAATTATGAATTTACTAAACTAATTACGGTAAACTAAGCGAGATGGAAGGAATCAATACGTTATCAACTATGGGTGTTAAACTGACGACTTTTATCAATTCAAATACAGTTAAATACAAATTCTAAAATGCAATGTATGGACTATGTTGTAAATATTGAGTCTGTCTCTAGACATTGGAAATGGCCTAATCTCTTATTATCAACCCTCTTGAAAGTTATTACTAATCTTTGATTGCACTAAGATCAACAATTATCGAATCAAAAGAAAAACTCTAAGAGACTGATCTCTCGCAATTTACTTAGATCAACCCCTAATTCCATCTCCCAACACCAATTAAGGATAAAGTCATGAATATTAAGTTGTCAATTTAACATCCAAATATTAAACACAAAGTGAACTCAAAAAAAGCATGCATAGAAAAAAAAACAATTAACCATAAATACCAAAGCTGTGGCGTTTAAGCCATACAAATGATCTAGTACCCATGATCATGAGTTTTTATCTCACAACCATGGTGCTTAAGTACTAGAACATCAATGAATTACAAGACTCAAGAAATGAAATGGAAATCAACACTCAAGAACCCAAAATGAAATGGAAATCAACTTTGAGAGCTAGAGAGGATGGAGAACCGAATTTCACCAGTTTTTTTTTTAATTATCACCGAAACTGGGTTTTTTAGCAACCCTAATCCATTGTATATTTTTTATTCCATATGTATATATGTTAAGGGAATTAACATCATTGTTGTGATGAAAGTTAGTAACTAATCTCAATTGTTGGATTAATAAAATATATGCTTAATATTAAACTCTGGTCGGAGGAATATGTAATTTTGATAAACATAAATTTAATTTATCATTAGTGACACATTTTAATATAACAACCCTCGTTAAGTGATTCAAAACATCCGTTCCTCCTCGACAATATTTACGGAGACGTTAACCCAATGACTAAAATAATTTATATTTTGCATCATAAACAATATTTTTTTCACCTGAATAAAACTTGTTGAATATAAATTTGAGATTTAAGGAAACTGTTTACAGAGTACAAAATCATACCACAATAATTACATCGGTACCTTTGGGAGTTCTCTTTCGTTACTCTGGGTGTTAGGTTAGGAGACATCTTCTCACCTCGTCCTTCTCCGGCGACTGCTCACTTCTAGAGGTGATCCTAGGATTCTAGAGGCATAAATTATATATAAATTATCGTCATTTACAATGTCAGTGCCATATTCTTTTTTTAAATTTTTTCTAGTCATCCAGTTGTTTTTTAAGAAGTCATCCCTATGTTTTTATAAAAATTGTGTAATCCCACTATATTTAGGGGCATGTTTTAATCTATTTAAAGCACACCCTTTGTTGTCTCAATGTCCCCACATGTGCTCATATTCTAGTTTACTAAATCTATTTTACTAGTTGTCTATTCTAATTTCCTGATTCTATCTTACTATTTGTATGTGTAGTGAATCTGTCGTTTTTATTGTCCTTTTAAGTAAACTTTTGTGGTTTTTAGTTGTAACCGTACATTTTATGTTGTTGTATGTTACGTTCCTTTCAAACATGGGAGGACTAGCAATGTAGGGCTTCAACGAAGTACGTGATGATGATGGGTAAGTTATTGAGTCTTCTTTGAGTCAACTTGTTATTTTTATTATCCAGCTTGGTGACATTGTTTGTTAAATGATTTGCATGCTTTTGCAACATTGAATTTTTGTCGATCGAAATGAGTGAGTTTGTTATACCAGATTGTTTGTGTTCACACGACGGTGGGAATGTTTTCTTGTGCATTGAAAGCCCTAATTATACGTATTGTATAGTCGATACATATTTTCGGAATTATGATCCACATCCTCTAGCCAAATATTTCCCGAAGGAACAAGAGCATCATAATGTCTCAAGGTCATTATTTCTTTTCTCTTGGATTATATATACATTTTTTTTGAAATCTATTAATCTATTTATTTTTATTTTTACAAGCAGTATGTCACGGCATATCTACAATGTGACCAATGAAACCTTATATGAAATCTTCCCTATTTCTACAAATCAAGAGTACTTTCTATGAGTATTCTTCGTGATCATCCAAATTTGAGTACTCATATGTTATTTTTGAAGGTAAATTTAATTGTATAAGATGTTTAATTTGTATATTATTATTAATGTTTTGTTTGTTTTTTCTTGTTTGTTGAAGATATGTTTCTATCATGCTCTTCTTGGAGTTTTATATTACCCTGACAACAATTTTGAACATGGAAGCATTACTCCAGACAAATTTATAATTGATAGTGAATTGAAAGTGTTGAAGCTTAATAATTTTTTGGTGTGTCTTATCTTTATTTTTTGTTATTTCACCTCATTTCTTTGATTAAATTTAATTATTTTATATATATACACATCTTCTTTTGGAAGGACATGTCATACAAGGAAGCATTAAAAATAAAAAAACGTGTCATGTGCCAAACTTGGGCCAAAATGAATTATGCTATACAATTATGAATTACGGCCCAATGCCAAAATAAATAAGTGTCCACCAAACTGGCCACATTAACTCTTTATTTTATATTAGTATCAATTTTTTTACATAGCATAATTAATTTTTTTTCTTATATATATGAACTAAATTACTTATTATAAATTTATAAATACAAAAATAGCATACTTATGATAATACCTTATATTTTAATTTATGCAAGTCTCTACACAATTTATAAAATCAAAAAATAAAATATAAGTTTATTAATTATTAAATACTTTAATTATTATTATTATTAATCGTATATAGCATAATATATATTTTATTGAATAAAT
>JAYMTP010001670.1:0-22849 GCA_036897365.1 Geranium brycei
TCCCTCACGGTCTATTTCGGGGTCCCTCGCGGTCCCAGTTTTCAAGAGAATCCCAAATCCTGATTCAGCTCCTCCTACAAATCAACACACCCATTTCCTCCGTTTCACAAACCACACAATTTAAACACAAACCAGAAGAAATTGGTAATACGGGAACACAACAATGCCTCTACACCACCATCAATTCATTGAAGACTTTTGTTCTAATCAGAGCATTCAGAATCTTACTACTCCGACTGCGGGGACGTGTTAGAATATGCCTATGGTTAAGCCCAAATGTTTATGGCATGTTTAATAAAATATGACAGCTAGAGTTTTCTTATATGTGAGAACTTCCTTTCCATAAATAGAGAGGTATGCTATGTATTTTCACATCAATTATTCAATCAATAAGCACTTTTAGAATATGATGATTTTTGTATTTATACTAATGAAGACAATGAGTTTAAGCATATATAGTGATTCATGTTTCTTGTTCCATTATATTGGAATATCGAGTCTCTCGGTTTGAAGTTTTTTGTCATCCCTATGAGATGGGTATTGTGATATCTCTATATTTCGATCAAATAAAGATATTTGATTTTTATCGAGTTTAGAATATTCTATTTCTTCAAAAACAATAATATGGCATGTCCGGTTAGATTTTACGATCCTCGTATCCACTCTACCATAATCAGATCAAGAATATGTAAGGTCATGTCATGAGTCGGATTTTGCTATAAACACAATTTAGGATTATGGTAGGATCTCCCGAATTATTGCTGATAAAAAAAGTTTCATTGGGTTTATAATTTTTTAGTCCGTACCAAAAACTCTCCACCCCCAGTAGCATGATCACTATCATGTCGTCTTCAGCAGTATAAACTCTGACATTGCCACCGAATTCGTGAACACTTCAACTCGTCTATCCGTATGCATACGATAATATGGTTGGTTTTCTCAGCCCATCCCGACCTTGTTCTCTAACAAAACTCAATTATTTTAAAATTTGTAGATTTAAGAATCTTTGTTTTACAAAATCCTCCTCGAAATACATTTATTTTCTTTTCAAAATTATATATATTACAATGTTATTTTTTTGTAATATATCGTGTTCGAGGGCGATATGAGCAACTCACCCCTATACAATAGGGCCGCCCAAAAATAACTGACCTGACCAAACCGACCCACCTGACCTAAAAAATAATTGAACCGAAGAGAACCGAATTGATTCAGTTTAAAACTAGACCAAACTGAAACTTTATCGGTTCAACTTCAATTTATAAAATGAGAACCAATAAAAAAACTGAACCAAATATAAAAACCGATCAATTTGAACACGTGGCTCACTTTAAGGCATCAATATTTATTAATAAACTTAAATATATTGGGCCAACAAAAAAAAAGTTAATACTAATCCAAAATGTGATAATTTTATGAAAACCGGTTAAAAAATCTAAATGAAAATCATAAGTTAAAACCATATAAAATGTGAGAATTTCATGAAATTCTTGTTTGGGGAGAACCTGGCTTTACCAAGGAGGATCACGCCACAAAGAAAACCCACGTATACATTAGAGCACACTTCTGACCCAAAAAACTATCATATCATGTATTGTGTCCAATGTGTATATAAACTCTCATTATACCCAATAATCTTTCGACGTGGGACAAATGCTCACATATGAAATTCCTAATAATCTCCTCCTCCACGTTGAGTCACATCACATTGGGTTGCTCATAAGCCCAAATCACCTTACACTCTCAACAACCGCCCCATCGGGCAATCTTGGCATGATTGATTATGGGTCTAGATCCTACTGGTACACATGGCTTCATCCGCCGTGAAATCCACTAGCTTGTCAGGCTGATAAGATATGTGCAAACTTGACTTTTATACCACTTGTTGGGGAGAACTTGAGCTTTTACCAAGGGATAGCACCTCACACGAGGAAGCCCAAATTTGTCTTACCGATTCGACTCGAATCCCTCACATGCCCATCATCCTATCTAGACTCAACCCTATGAGGGTGTAATCATGGTTTCCAGGTGTTACCGGCCCTTGAAGAGTACTCCGACCCGCTTACCAGGATAGAGTCCACAAATATTAGGGTTTAAGAAGTGTATATATACATTGGACCAAATACTTGATAGGTTAGTCTTTTAGGGTCATATGTGGGCTTTAATGTGATATGCGCTTCCTTGTGGTGTGTTACTCCTTGGTAAGGTTTGGTTCTCCCCCAACAAGTGGTATTACATGTTGTTTTGCGCGGATCTAACCTGGCCGACATGCTAGTGGATCGAGTCAAGTGGGCCAGTAAGATCTAGAATCATGATGGATCATGTCAGGATTACCAGATGGGCCAGCAGGTGAGAGTGCAAGGCGATCTGAGCTTTAAAACATGAACAATATGATGTGCTGGAGATCAATGTGAAGGGAGAGATTGTTAGGATTTCATATGTGTGTCCATGTCTCATATCAGAAGAGCATGTGATATAAAGAAATTTTATATACCTATTAAAATCCAGTCTTGATAAGGTAAGTTTTTTAAGTTTGAAGTGGACTTTAAGGTACATATAGGCTTCTTCGTAGCGTCATCCGCCTTGATAAAAGCTTGAGTCTCTCCAACATTTAATTCATAGAAAATTAAACCGAATTGAAAATCGACAAATTTAAAACCGTAAACTACCGTACATAGACCTCCGGTTCAATCGAGTTGTCATCTAGTCTGAGATACATCAGGCACCGCCAACACAGGCCCCGAAAAAGCTGTCTACAAAACGCACCGTTTCGTCCACCTCTCTCGCACTCACTTTCGCTCCATAAAAACTCAATTATTTATTTCACACAACAGTCGTTTATTTTCTACATCCAGAAACCCATACATACACTGTATCTACACTTTTCAGCTCTCTCTCTCTCTCTCTCTGCTTCTCAGCTCCCCAAATCCTCCTCAAAAGCTTCCACAAGCTTCGGTTATGGAGGAGAAGCTTCCGGAGGAGCTCTGATTGCCGATTTTTCTAGGGTTTCGCGGCGGCGGGAGCAATGGCGGTGGAGTACAGGTGCTGCGAGACCAATTTCTTCCTCCACATACTCATCATCGTCCTCCTGGTGATGTTCGCTGGATTGATGTCTGGGCTCACCCTGGGGCTCATGTCCATGAGCCTCGTCGATCTTGAGGTGCTCGCCAAGTCCGGAACTCCCAAGGATCGGAAACACGCCGGTAGTGATTTTGAACTTTTTCACGGTTTGATTTGCTGTTTTTTTTTTGTGAAATTTTGTGTTTTAAGTGGTGCTCTGTTTGGTTGCTGAGCAAAAAAGACATGAGTGGTGGATTTGTTTGGTGGGGTCCAGGAGAAATGAACCTTTGGTTGGATGATCTGTGGCTGTATTCAGAACGTGACCTTGATTTTTTAGTGTCATATTCAAAACAACTTTATTTGTTAGCAATGATTGAGTTTTGGGGAAGATGAGTGCTGGGATTGAGCTGTAGCAGAATAGTTTCTGAGTAACCAAACATGTATTTTGGACCTTCTGGTGTGTTTGTTGAAATTTTCTATTGATGTTATGAATTTGAGTGGAATTTAGGCATGGGTTTATTGGAAAAAAACTCAAGAAAAGACCCTTTATATCGAGCTGTCCTAAATGATATACTCTGAACTGAAGAAACTATTTTGAACCTTTTGTTGGTAACTATATTAGGTAGTATACTTATGCTTTGTGTGTATCTATACACTTCTTAAAGGTGTTCGCTAAGGGTGCCTTTTATACCATAAACGAGATCATAGTTACTTTCGATATGGATGCTCTATCTTGCGACATTACTTTAAAATCATTATCATGTTATGCTGGTTGTGTTTCAATACTGTTAGATTCGAAGCCTTGGCTTGACTAAGAACTACATGCTCTGGTTGCTTATATTTTGTTGTAACAGCTAAGATACTACCTGTTGTCAGAAATCAACATCTTTTGCTCTGTACCTTGCTCATCTGTAATGCTGCTGCCATGGAGGTAAAAATTACAGTATAAGAAAGCTGTTTTTAGATACATGTATTACGAAGGGTAGTTAACGCTGTGGTCCACTCTCTTATTGTCAGGCACTTCCCATTTTCCTTGACAGTCTGGTTACAGCTTGGGGTGCTATTTTGATTTCAGTCACTCTTATTCTTCTTTTCGGCGAGGTAAGGGATCCATTTTAGGCCGTATTTAATTTCGTAGTGTAATTGCGATAGGTAGACGGAGACCGAGAGACAACTAGGTGGTGGTAAGACACTGACCAAATTGTTTGGTGCATACTAATTGCACATATTGATTAAATTATTTTTTTGCTAAATATAGCTTTGCATTTGTGTGACACAAGTGAAAGTTGATTTTCGCCTATTCTGATAGAAATACAGTTTTGAATTTTAACTTTTAAGAGAATCGTGAAGCCTTGTTTAGCTAAGTTTAAGGTGGTAAAGTTTTTGTTTCAAGCTCCAAGTAAAGCTATACATGTCGTGTCTAATTTTGTAAGCAGATCATCCCACAATCTTTATGTTCCCGATATGGTTTGTCAATTGGCGCAACAGTGGCTCCCTTTGTTCGCGTTCTTGTCTGGATATGCTATCCCATAGCCTTTCCCATAAGCAAGGTGATACATGTTGTTTTTTTCTATAAAAAAAAGAATAAGAGTAGTTTGTTTCTCAACAAATTGTTATTCATAACCTTCTATATATTATCTGGTTTGGTGGTTCCCAGCTATTGGACTATCTTCTGGGCCATAGGCAGAAGGCTCTTTTTCGCAGAGCTGAGCTGAAAACACTCGTGGATTTGCATGGTAATGAGGTGTGTTTAAATTTTTGCATCAAGCATCACATCATATTGCTACACTTCGCGTGCTTTCATTCTATTTCTCCAGATTTTATTAGCAACCCTATTATTGACTTTTGGTTAGGCTGGAAAGGGCGGGGAATTGACGCACGACGAGACAACTATCATTGCCGGCGCACTCGAGCTTAGTCAGAAAACAGCTGGCGATGCCATGACTCCTATATCCGACACGTTTGCGATTGATATCAATGCCAAGCTTGACAGGTCTGATATTTTAGAAAATCGACAAATTGAAAAGTCACATACGACTCTTTAGCATTATATTGTTTTATTAACAGCATCATATATTTTTTGACGTAGTAATTTGATGAATCTACTATTGGAGAAGGGGCATAGCAGAATTCCTGTTTATTATGAGCAGCCTACAAACATAATAGGTCTTATTCTGGTAAGTGAAAAAATTCATTGTTTTATGAAGATCAAACAAAGTTCGGTTCTATCAATTGCTCTTTCCATGATTAATTCTGTACGATTATTATACCCTTTTTATTTACGTTCTTATGCTAACTTTTAGGCCAAGAATCTGTTAACGGTTCATCCAGGAGATGAAGTGCCTGTTAAGAGTGTCACTATACGGAGGATTCCGAGGTATCTTCTATATGCTGAATAATACAATGTTATGTTAGGTTCAGTCTGTAGTTGATTATTCCAATTTTATCCTATTACTCATATATAATTGCCTGTTTGCGGTTATAGGGTTCCGGAAACTTTGCCCTTATACGACATATTGAATGAGTTTCAGAAAGGTCACAGCCACATGGCTGTTGTTATAAGACAGTGCCACAAGACGGAACGACCTGCTTACAAGATCCCTGATGGTGGTAATTACTGATCTCATGCTGTAGTCCGTTTAATTTTATGGGATAATTACATTAACTCTGTGTGTACTAAGTAATATTCCTTGGGTTAAAACCCGTCAAAACATACGAATAATGGGTCATGTGACCTCTAATTTTTTTTCCAAAATGACATAATTGCTCCTGGGATAAAAAAGTAATTTTTTATTTTTTTTATCTATACTTCTTGGATAATAAATATGATTATAATTTTGGACATGCAACTTTTTTTAATTTGAATGGTATTTTTGTCTTTTCAATTCATTTTAACAGTGTTACTAACAGTGCAAACAAAAGGGTAAGTTTACGTAAAAGGTCTTGCAATTAATATGGAAACTCCTTGCAAAAGTCAGACAGAACAACTAATATGGAAACTCCTTGCAAAAGTCGGACAGAACAGCGGATAATTTTTGCAATTATACCTAATTTTGTTAATCTATAACCGTTATTTTAGCTTAAGTTGTGTTCCACTATAGAGATGTATAGTCACACAACTGCTTTGTGTGTCTCTTGGAAAGTAGATTCTACTAGGGACGTGAAAGTAGACATAGATGGCGAAAAGCCTCCGCTCGAGAAGATCTTGAAGAGCAAGAGATCGCTTCAGAAATGGAAGAGCTTCCCGAACCGCAACACCTCATTCAAGAGCTCCAGGAGTCGGAAATGGACAAAGGAAATGTACTCAGACATCTTACACTTAGACGGAACCCCACTCCCCAAAGTCCCCGAGGAAGAAGAAGCCGTCGGAATCATAACAATGGAAGATGTCATCGAGGAGCTCTTACAGGTACAATCGATAAACTTCCATCCTATTCATGTTTACATTGCGTAGCTCATTGACATTGTTTTGAAACACGTCGTAGGAGGAGATCTTTGACGAGACGGATCATCAGTTTGAGGACTCGTAGCGCTTGGTTTTTTTCCGGTAAACGGATTGTAGTAAGTTATGAATACTTGTTTTGATAGTCAAATCCGATCGATTAAATGGGTCTGCAGCATGAAGGGAATAGAATTGGGTTTTGTTTGTTGTACTCTGTTTTCGGATATATTTAGGAACCAAAACCTAGTAATTTGGAATTGTCAAGGACTTGAATTGCATGGGATTGTGATGGCTTATGTAAATGTTGTGCACTATAAGCAACACTTAGTATTCAGGCCTGTATGAGTAATGGTTATGCAGTTGTTTGATATTCAATTGTTTATTTTTAAGGTTAGGATTGTTAGATATGCTTAGATTAGCTGATCTTGTATATGTACCATCAAAATAAGATTAAAACGTATATTTCACATTCATATTCTTAAAAAAAAATACTGATAAATAACATTAATATTTGTTTTCGATACATTTTAAATTTATTTCTTAAAATTGAAATTTTAAAAATCAATAAATAGTCCCATCGTGTGAAAATGGGTCAGTAATTCTAAAATCCCTGCCTTGGCTGATAAATAACTCCACTTTAAGTCACCTGATTATGTAAAATTGGATCCAAAATTGGATCCATATTCTAAACATCTCCGACTTGATAATAATAATAATAATATACATGTTCAAATTTATAGTTGAAATGCGCAATAGTAACTCTTACATGATTCATCATCTCAACCAACTCTAGGAAGTGATTCTTGTTTTGTCATTCTGCAAGCTCTCTTGCTTGAAATAGTAATTCTTGCCAGGACCTGCAAAACACACACAAACATGGTATATAATTAATTCGAACTCAAGCTCGATTTGTTAAATATTTGATTTAATCATGTAATCTTCGAGCTCGAGTCCAATACGAGCTCATTTCATAAATGAACTTAGATGAAGCGTACATATTCAATGCTCGACATACTTGCGAGCTAGCTCATGTAGTGTGTATATATATTCACTTTAAATAAATATTTATAATGAATCTAGATAAATTGAATTGAATTAAGTCGAGCATGCTCGTTCGATATTCAATGAATTATATATTTTTCATTTAATACAAGTTTGAACTTTTAATAAGCAAGTATTGTGAAAATATAATGGACAAGACCAACTGAGCAGAGCTTGACCACTTATTTTTGATCCAAAGTTCGATTCGGTTCAATGATATATGAATATTATTATTTTATTTAGTATAAATGTTAGCTTATAATATATATATGGTAAAATGTAAAAAGTGGGAAAAAATTGTCATGAATTTACCATTGTTTTTACAAATTGTTCAAAAAAATGAAAATGTCCTTGGAATCAATTTTTATAAAATTGTAAACTCAGAATTTTGTTTTTCAACTCGAGTTCGTCGGGTTTTCTCGTGACTACAAATTCGTCTGGATCCGAAAACATTAACTTTTTATTATGATTTTAAAAATAATAATTCAGGGGCATTTTCGTTACTTTTACACACGTACGTAGCTTGCGAACTGCGTATCGAGCTGTCCCGAGTCAAACTCAAGCTCAGTCACATAAGCCAGTTCGAGCCCCGGCATGACACTTCTTTCTCAAGTCGAGCCGATCTCTAACAACCCGAAGCTCGATTCGGCCCGTTCACACCTCGAACACTACTCAAACATGATTTAGGATCGAAAATTCACGTACCCAAATGAATTTGGCTCCGACCCACAACCGCTTTGGAGACGGAAATGGAAGAAACACGAGGCTGAGGGCAGAGCTGATCAAACAGCACATAAACAACAGGCGATGAAGAGCGTGGACTTTGAGACCGGACACAATCGCCGCCGCCATTTCTGCAGAGGAACAACCTCTGCAACTCTCTATGAACATGTCTTGCACTTCCTCGGATCCTTCTTCTCGCGTCTTCAGGAGCAGCTCGTGCGCGTACGCGGCGAACGTGTTGATCGGAACCGACATCGCCTTCGCAAGAAACAAAAGAAACCAAAGTCGTCATGTTCTTGGTTTTATTTTGTAAGAAACTATGATTCAATGGGAAAAATACTTTAAATACATGTAACTTTTCCAAACTACATTTTCATTCATTTACTCCTAACTAAAATTTGGGTGGTTCAGCTACATGTTAAGTTTTGAAGCGAAAAAGTCTAAAATACCCCTTGACTAAAAATTTAATTTTGGATATACAATTAATTTTTAAATTATAATTTTTTTGGTATGAAAAATAGATTTTTACCCAATGACATTTTGTCTTGTCACTTTCAAATTTAACGTATTCAATTCGAAAACAGATGAGAATTTATGAAACATGGGTGTAACTGAATAAGTCAAAACTTAGTTGAGGGTAGGTGAATGAAAATGAGTATAATTGGAGAAAGTTATATGTATTTTTTCTTGATAACAATGTAGGGGTGGGCACAGTTTCAGAACCAGACCAACCCGACGCTCCGGTATTCTAATGATTGGAGCCATATATGCACCCAGTATAGTGAAAAATGTTAGGCCCTAGTCGGCCGGAGATGGCCTTTCAGAGACTAATTGAAGATTAGTCTGAATTAGTTGAAAAATAAATTGAATTAAATGATAATTATAGATGATTAATCAAACAAGTCGGAGATTTTTACAACAGTGCACTAGACCCACTATGTGAGGAAGCGGTCCGATTCTGATTAGGATTCTTATTTGGCTCGTTTCTCTATTTTATGCAATTAGTATTGGTTGATTTTCAATTTTATATTTATACTCAATTTATCGATCGAATTTGACAACTTATAGCCGAATTTAGTCCACTCAATTTCATCAAACTCGGAGAAATTTAGACATTTTTAATTTCACATACGTACCTCGCGCAAAGTGTAGAATGATTGGAGATGTTTACGGACATTAGGTGAATTTGTTAGGTCTTTTGTTGTCCGAAGGAGATCTCGAATCACAACGACGTCGGATAGAGTAACGGTCATGCCTCCGGCGGTAAGGGGGTGGCGCGTGTCGAACGCGTCGCCTATCAGGAACGCGCCGGGAATGTGATAAGGGCTCGTCTTCATATCATAATACGGCACTGCTCTTATCTTCGCCTGGTCGATTTTTGACTCTATCGCTTCGCGTATCATAGGGTCCATCTAACATATATGCCCAAATCGTTTTAGCACTATATATAACAAGGGATTATTTTATTTTACTACACATAGTTTCGAGATGTTTTTATAATTTCAAAATATTTTTGAATTTTTATGAAAAAAATGACATGAAATTTAATTAATGAGTTAACGAAATAATTTTTGGATCTTGTCATTTTACTAATGATCGAAAAGACCCTTGAATAAAAAAGGAAAGAAAAAAAAAAAGAAAAGAGTCACGTCGTCACGAACAAGATTTGACAAGTCTTTTTAAAATTTGAGTGACATTCATTTGAAAATTAAATAAGGCATTTTCGTCTTTTGAATATTATATTAACAAACCCTAGCGAGTTGAATGATTTTATTTTGAAATGTAAGGAGAATTATAAAGAGTATTCTAAAATGATATGAAATTAAGCGAAAACGTGTCAGAGTAAGTATAATAAAATAAAGTTATTTCTCATTACAGTAATAGAAAATATGAGAATTAGATTCAGTGTCTGGACGGTCAATTACCTGAGGAGCGACCTTAGTCTTTATATAACGAACCAAGTCACCATTTGAAACCGATGGTAGCTTCTCGCCGATGATGTTGGTGAAGCAACGAATCTCGGTGCTGCTGATCCGATACAGCAAGCACGACGAGTCTCCGACCATCAGGTGGCCGTAGTCCGCATAAGGAAGCTCACAATCCTCCATGAGCCACCCGACGATATGGCTAGTCAATTTCGCCTGAAAGAGCAAAACATCATCGTACTCAAGTTTCACACATGCATTTTCAATTATTTCACGAAACAAATTGAAAATGTCACGTCAAGTAATAAACACGAGGTCGCAGGTTCCAATGATACTTAAAATTATTGTTGGTAAAAAAAGTATATGCATTTTCCAAACACCCCTAGAAACAACATGTAATAAACACGAGTTCAATGATTCTGATGTTATTTAATTTACGAGAAAATGACAAAAAATGTCCTATAATATAATATTCTTACAAGAGGGTGTTGTGTTGTTTGTTAATGACAAAAACGTGCTGGATTATTATTTTCTTTTTGCAAAATGTGTGTATTTTATAAAAATGACTAAATTGTCCATGAAATTAAGAGTTAAGAATTTATATAATTCTTAATTTCAAGGGCAATTTCACTATTTTTATAAACTTATACATATTTTGCACAAAAATACAAACAACACGCTACATTTTTAATTTTCTCTTGAATTATTATCGTTAAGGAAATAGGAAAAATGACATTTTACTCCAACTAACTATGTTTGATTCACACTTTGTACCTAACTAGTAGTCTGCAACATTTTACCACCTAATAATGCTATTCCCAGACAATTTACCCAGATAATATAATGTCCCAAAATACAAGTTAGAATACCAAGAAAAGAGAACAAAATAGTTAGGTAGTAAAATGTGAAACCACTATAATCAGATGTAATAGAATGTCATTTTCCCTCAAACATAAATACGGTTCATTCTTGACCTCGGCTTTGCAGAGAGAGTGTCGGAGATTTGAGAAGTAACCGTCGCACACAATTGTGAGAGGTGCGTAGGCTTTGGTTTCTTGGGATGTGCTGGTTTTGTATTCAACACCTTTCACTGTTCCTTCTTCTTTAATTAAGGTTGTCACTGTCCCTTGCTCCATTATCACACTGGCACAAAAGTTACAAACCCATTATTCACTATTAGAAATCAGCACATACCCGGCTAGCCCGATCAGTCGGGTATTACTCTTTCTTACGATACGTGGTGGGTATGGGACGGATTTTGTGATTTTGGCCTCATACCCTTTATCTATAAGGTCAAAATATATACGGGCGACAAAATGTGGGTACGAGACGAGTTTTGTGTTTTCAATTCTAACCAGTTTTTTTAATAATAAATATTAGGGGATAGTCGAGTGAATATAGTACTTTTAGAGACTAGTCAAATCTGCCGGGACTTTTAGAACATTGGTTTCGAATATTGTGTTTCTCCACACAATACAAGCCTTGTTGAGCTTCGATCATGTTGTAAAAGCCTGCAAGTGCTAGTCGAGCAGATGGAGCATCTGAAGCAGTGTTGTAAACGTCGGTCCAAGTGGCCGTCTAGGCCCCGACTAGGCGCTAAAATCGTGCCCACCAATCCGATTTGGGTCTATTCAGTCCTTTTCAAGCACTGGTCTGGTTCAATACTGGTTTAGAGTCGGTTTAGAACAAAATAATTTTGTTTTTATATTTTTAAAAGAAAAAATACCAAAAATTTGAGAAGTTTCTAAAGTTCATGCATAATTTTAAGTTTTGGTAATTGAAAGATGAGTTTTGTTGTAAAAATTTTAAAGCATGACTTTGATATTGGACATTAAAATATGACTTTGAAATATTTTATTACTTTTATATAGCAAAATATATATATTTATTAAATAAGTATATAATTTATTTAATATAAATTTAAAAAATTGGAAAAATAGAATTCCGCCTAGTCCCTGCCTAGTCCTCGCCTAGGCTCCCGCCTAGGCCCCTTGAAGGCCATACCCAACTGATTGGCGCCTAGCGATTTCTACAACACTGATCTGAAGATTAATTAGTTGAGAATTAATCAGATTCATATTTTTTTTATCAAATAAATTAATATACACTTACAATAAAATACGAATTATGAATTGTGTTACATGGAATAAATATTGGAGATACTCAAAAATAATTATATAGATGTTTTATTACACTTATATACTTGAAAATATAGCTTTATAAATACATAAAATACAAGTATTGATTAGTATATTTTATTTTAGTTTTAAATAATTTATGTTTTCTAAATTTATTGTTTCGCCTAAATTCTGTATGACTCGTCTAGATCCACCTAACCAATTTAAACAGTTCGATTACGTAAAATCAAATCGGTGTAGTAAAAATCGTTGCTTAGGCGCCGACTAAACGACCGCCTAGGCCAATTCTTACAACATTGGCTTCGACATGTTGGGCTCAAGCTTCACTCGTTTATTAAACGAGCCTCCCATGAGACTCGAATTCGGATCGAGCTCGAACTGCTTTGCTCGTTTACACTCCCTAAGAACTGGATAAGGTCGACCGGGGATCATGAACCCTATCCGTCTTTTCCCCCAATCCCCAAAATGCCCCCGTCTCGATCGGATCGAGGACGGGTTCGAATCATTTTACCTTCTTAGTGACATAAAAAAGTTAAAATTAAACATACTTGGGAAGAGAAGCTGCCTTTTTGCGCAAGTTTTGGAGAAAACGACCGTTGTGAAAGCTTTTACCGGTGACGGTTTCGGAATTTAGCTTCACGCAAGGATATGGGAAATCAACATAGCTTCCTTTCTTGTGAAACACAAACCCACGAACCGGTTGAGCATCGATTCCACATACACAATCTGCACCAACAACAAAGACAAGTGTGTCAATTAGGGTTGTGCATGGGCCGGTTTTATGTTACGGTCTAGATTTTAGAACCGAACCGCTCACTTCAGGTTAGGGGTATCCAAAACTAACCAAATCGACGAAGAAGAATTGAACCCAAAAGAACCGAATTGGTTCGATTCAAAATTGAACCGACTCAAAAATCGATCGATTTGGACACGTGACTCATTTGAAATCATCGGTCCTTTCTAGTAAGGGCTATAAATACTGGGCCTAACTTAAAAGAACAAAAAAGAAGAAGTCAAAATGGACATAAAATGCGAGAATTTCACGAAAATGGGTTCGAGACTCATCCATATAAGCTTTCGTAAAATGTTAGAGAATGGTATTTACCTTTAAGACCCAACTCGACAAGCTTCAAGTAGCCTCCCGGCTGCAACGTTTCACCCACCACTCTGTTCTGTTCTCGGAGATCTCTTTCGATCACATGAACTTTGCGCCCATCCTGTAAACATCAACCGAGAGACTAGTCTAATAAGTCATGGGTTTAGAATATATATTAATATGTTTATTTTGTGAGCTCAAATTGGTGGCCCGCACGACATCATAGTCGTAGTCCAATCATGATTTTCAGAATCTTACTAACCCGCATGCCTGGATTTACCATGAAATTCATTGGCATGCGTGGCCGCTTGACATTCTACGTCTAATTTAATCATGACTTTAAAATCCTACTTACCTACCTGACTCGATTCCCTAGTTTGTGGTTTTAAGGCCCACCTCACACTCGGAGCTTGATTCAATCATGGTTTGAACTTTGAAGACCCTATCGACCCGTCTAGCTTGATCTAACATGCATGGCCCACATGAGATTACATGTTTATACCAATTATCAGGATTCCACTGACTCATTTGTCTCGATCCACTTGTTAGTCCAACTCAGTGAGAGAATAAAAACAAAACCTATGATACACAAATTAGACATCACTCTAACCCAAAAAAAAGTCTAACATATTACGAATTCAAATATCAGTGTTCTAGAAATTTCCGACTTGTTCAATTATCTCTGATTAATCTTCTGTTAATCCTCAATTAATTCTCAAAAGGCACTCTCTTCTCGACTCGCGCTTAATATATTTTTTAAACGCTATCGAGTACACATAAAGTATTCACTAACCCTATATTTACCCAGTATACGATCATAGAGTTATAACATGTAGAAAAAGAGAGAGAAAGACTTGGCGAGAGCAGAAAAACGAAATTCACGATTTACAGATTAGACACCACTCTCACTGAAAAAAAACATTCTAACATATCACGAATCCAAGTATTATTGTACTAAAAATTTCCGGCTAATATGATTATCCTCGATTAATCTTCTGTTAAACCCTGACTAATCTTCAGAATACCCTCTCTTCTCAACTAGCGTCTAGTACTTTTTTAAAACACTACAAAATACACACAAACTGTTCCTTAACCCTATAATTTACCCGATACACACGACCGAAAACTTAAAATATAGAAAAACAGTAATAGAGACCTTGGCAAGGGCATAGGCAAGGGCAGAGCCAGCAATACCAGCACCCACAATGATCACATCATTGCTCCTACTCTCTCCCAACACATCCTCTTGAAACCAATCCTTTTCTCCATTTCTTGGCCCAAACCTCTCCTCAATTTGGCTCTCCATCACTACACTCTCAACCCTCTTTCCAAGCAATCTCAAGAACAGAGCAATACCCATGCACAAGGCCATGGCCACTCCAATAATGTACTCACTAGCCATTGAATAATAAATAATGTGCAAAAATAATTATAAAAATAATAATTGTGAGTGTTGATCTATGGAGGATTTGCTGAAAATTGGTTGTGGTTTTAGTTATTTATAGTTGGCTGGTTTTGGTGAGATTGTTTAGTGATTGATGACATGAATTACAAGTTCAAACGGATTTGAATGTTTTTTTGATCGTTGGCTCGAAAAGCATGAGCACACACATTACACATTGAGAGAGGCTTGCTTGCTTTGCACGTATTAACAAACCCAACCTCTTGAATGTCATAGCTTATCCCCATGTTTATGAACCAAATATTGAGGAACAGCTCGTCCATAAAGCAAGTGAAGCAATTGATTTAAGTTTACTCAAATAATAGTCTTCAATTACGATAAAAAAACTCAAAATAATCAAATAATATAAATATTTTAGGAACACTAATGTCCAAAATAATACTCAAGAATCATTGAACGGATTTAGTGATTCTAATTCATACCCATTATATTGAAGATATCAAAACTTGAGATGGGTTTAGTGATCTTATCTTCTGTTTCGTCAGATTGAAAATATAGAGTTAGGAATAACAAAAAATAACTGAACCAAATAACTTGATCTGGGTCAAAATCAAATCGAACTGAACTCTATCGATTCAATTTCGGTTTATGAAATGAGAACCGATAAGAAATCAAATCAAAGCAAAGATTGATTGGTTTTGACACATGACTCATTTTAAGTGACCAACATTTATTAGTTGGGCCTAAAACTATTAGTCCAACAAAATTAAGTCAAGACCGACCTAAAATGTGAGAATTTCATAAAAATCGGTTCAAATAAAATACAACCGAAAACCGGCAAGTCAGATAATAAGTTAAGACAGTCTAAAATGTGAGAATTTCACAAGACTCGTTTCATAAAAAATCGAATAAAAAACCGACATGTTTAAAATCGAAGCAAACCAAATTTTATCGATTTTATTTTGGTTTTTATTATCTTAAAATTAAATTGATCAGTTTGGTTCAAGACTGTTGAGAATACAAAGTCTCACCTAAAAAATTATGAAATGAAAATGACGTATAGGTAAAAGTCAAACCCAACTAATAAATTTGAACTTCTAGATGGGTCGGCCTGGTGACAAATACCAACCTGAGTCAGTTTGTCGCTCGAGTTGGATTCTTTAAAATTCTCTATTTTGTTATTGCATATGTAATTTGTACACCACAAAACATGTTCCAAAGTAAAAAAGAATGAGGGCTTCTTCTCTACAATTACCTCCCTTGCACATTGAGGCATAAATCAAATTCTTCACTTCCCGATCAATGATTTCATAGAGTGAAAGGGTTCGGAGGGGCCTGGTGGACGACCGGAGGAGCCCTGGAGGCGCTCACATTCCCGGTGAGCAAGTTCCGCGCGAACGTGTCCTCCACGACGACACTGTTGAGCTGCACCACTCTCTCCGCGACAACCTTGTCCCCGTCGACCCTGGCGAGCACCTCAAAGCGCATCCTCACCTTGTCCGGCTTCGTCCTCCACTCGGGGAGGGCCGCATACTCCGGTTCGTCGCCTCTCAGCTTCTTCTCAACCCCGAAGCCTATCTTCATGAATGTCTGCGCGGACACGTCCGCCTTCCGAAGCCTGAACGAGCCTTCCCCGCTCGCCCTGCGCCCCAACACAGAGGAGAGGAGCGCCTGGAAGCCGAGCAGGTTAGCGTTCGAGCCGTTGACCGAGGCGAGAGGCCACATTGTGGAAAACCGGTCGGGAGCGAGAAGGGTAGTCGCTTCTCCGCCCTGGAGGTCGAGGGCGTCGGAGGGTAGTTTAGTCTTTGACAACGACGACAACTCCACGAGGCCTGGCGCTAGGCGCTTGAGCCTGAGCCTGAGCCTGTTCCTGGACAAGGGCGAGGAGGGGGATTCGAGGGAGGTGGGACCCACGATGCGGAGGGAGATTAGTGAGTCCCCATTTGCTCGGGCGGAATGACGGAGGCGCTCGGCTAGCGTTAGGATTCCGGCGGCGACTCCATTGTTGGTGAGGTTTACAGGGAGCTGGAGGTTCATGGGGTGGCGGAGGCTGACTGATCTGGCGCCCTTGACGGTAACTACAGCGCCATCTGCTAGAACGACCTTTCTCAGCACGCCAGCATCAACGTCGTGCTGGAAAATTAACCGAAACAGCCAAATCAGTATAAAAAAAAAGTTTGAGCCGCTAAGGATTTAATATAAACAAGTTCTCAATAATCACGAAAAAACCCTAAGAATCATAAGGCAAGAACAATTGTTCATAGAAAAAAAGAGTAAAATATGCATAATTCAGAAGGTAAGACGATAGAATCATTTCAACTTGAACAAAACCGAAATAGATAGCTCTGTGTCGTATAATTCACTAAACCAAACATAATTGATTTCTTTGGATTAAACCAAAATGTGTCATGTGTGAGTTCTAACTGATGTATGCACTCATATTTTCAAAACCATGCAAGAATTAAACTAAATAGGCACATAAAGTAATTGAATCTCAATTCTTGAATTCTATAAAAACAGAAGATATTCAAATCATTTGCTCCTGAAACAAGTCCAAACACGTAACTTGTAGGACTGAATCAAAAGGATCAACCAAGGAAATCATGCTGCTTCGCCTACAAATTCCAGTTCGGCAGTTTCCATTGAACAATGTTTCACATTAAGAGAACAAAAGCGCTTGTGCATTAAGTTCAAAAGACCGTATAATTGTATGGAGATTAATTATCACTATACCTTCCAAATGAAACCAAAACGGATAGTCTGTGTCATAGAATTCAGTAAACAAAACATAATTGATTTCTGTGGATTAAACCATCCCTACCGTTTGGTGCACCTATCTGTGAGTTGAGTTCTAACCGAAATAGACACTTGTGCGTTCTAAACCATGCAACTATGCAAGACTAAATATCAGTGTTCTAAATCCCCGACTTATCCGATTAATCCCCGACTAGTCTTCTATTAATCGTTAATCGGATTAATTAATGATCAATCCCCAACTAATTCCCAGAAGGTCCTCCCCGCCCGACTAGCGCTTTTAAAAAACACTGCTAAATAGTCACATAAATTAATCATATCTCAACTCTCATATTCTATAAAACATAAGATATTCCAATCATTTGCTCCTGAACCAACTCCAAACACGTAACTTGAAGAACTGAATCAAAAGGATCAACCAATAATATCATACAGCTTCGCCTATATATTCTAGTTCATGTTGAACAATGTTTCACATTAAGAGAATAAAATCATTTGTGCATTAAGTTCAAAAGACCCAATAATTTCTAGTCTCCATTAAACAATGTTTTAGACCGTATAATTACATAATGATTAACTAGCATTCTACCTTCCGGGCATATACAGCAATATAATAGCAGACATGAAAAGATCTGATCAATCAACATAACACGAAACAAAAAGTAAAGCTGAAAAAAACATACCGGGAGTGAGAGCCGCATATCCTTGGCATCCTGAATCCACAGCTCCATAGGACCCTCCAATTGAAACGGCGCCAAAACAGGCATCTCATTATCCACATTATTCCCCTCCGCCAAACCTTTCCCATCGGCATCGCCTTTCACAGCTTCCTCGGGCCTAAAGATGGGCAAATCCACAAATTCCCATCTATGTATGTCCTCCAAAAGCTTGAAGGGAACGACCTTCTCGTCAATTTCCACATCAAACTCATATACAGTAGAGTGCCCTACAAGTGTGTCTCTCAGATCGAACCCAGATATATTGAAATCATCCGCTAACAAACCACCCATCGCCTTCACAATCACATCCTTCAAATCCTAAATCAAAACAATGGAAAAAAAAGGTTTTGTTCGTTTGAATAAAAACCCATTTGGCATCTATGTTTGGCTGCTCAGAAAATTCATGCTCAAAACATTTAATCACAATTCACAAACCCATATGTTCATCCTCACAAATCCAAGCTAAAATATTCAAATATCAATTGTAAGACACAGAAAATTTTCCTTGAAATATACCAAAAACAAGAAAAATATCTCCATAACCAATCAGGAACTCAACATTTCAAAATTAGAACAACCCTCCTTTGGGAAACAATCATTCCTTTGTTTCTCAGCTACCAAACAAAAATTAAAACACCTCCAAATATAACAAAATTAATAAAATTATCTCCATAACTAACCAAGCCCTCGACATTTAAAAATTAAAACAACAGCCCTTTGGGAAACAATCATTCCTTTTTTTCTCAGCTACCAAACAGAAATCAAAACAAACAGAAAATTCCTTGAAATGTACCAAAATCAACAAAATTATCTCCATAACTAACCAAGCCCTCAACATTTCAAAATTACAACAACAACCCATTTGGGAAACAAACATTCCTTTTTTTTCTCAGCTACCAAACAGAAATCGAATCAAAATTGAAAATTAATTTACATAATAACTTACAGAGATGGCTTTGGGGTACGGAGGATTGAATCCAGTATTCGAAACCACAGCGATCGATGGCACCGACAAATCCATCATCAGAAGAGCAAAAAATATGAATCTAAAACTCACAAATCTCGAATAATCCATTTGGGTCTTCGCGACAGCTTTCATTTTTGGAGAATTTGGATTGAATTATTTGTTCTTCTGGAATTTGGATTTCGATGAAACCTTTATATAGTCTCTTAAGCTCTGAAAAAATTAAAGGAAAATAAAAATGGGAAATTATAGGCGATGACGTGGCGAAAACTGACCAATGGGAGAAGAGAGAGTGATGAGGTGTTTAAGATTCATTGGACAAGCTCTCTGTCAAATAGATCCGTACAAACGACGTCGTTTGAGCATGAATCGTAGTTTAATTGCGGGAAAAAATTGCGCGGTTCAAGATTAGTTCGCAGTGAACGACGTCGTTTGGGAATTTGTAGTTACAATTAGAAAGTACGCGCCAGGTAGGGGTCGAACCTACGACTTTCTGCTTAGGAAACAGACGCTCTATCCACTGAGCTACAGGCGCCGATGATTACACAACTCAAATATAAATATAATTACTAAGAAAAGACACTGGTTCGGTTTTCACAGACCGGACCGTCCTATCTGGCATTAAAGATTATAAACCGAGAACCATCTCGTTGTCTTAAATTTTAAATGATTTGCGAGCAGGGGCGAACAATTTGGACTCGTAACCAAGCTTGAATTGAGAATTAAATTGAACTTCGAATCATGGTTATGGTTTGGTATTAATTTTAAATTTGAGAGAAACATTCAGTTTCACTTCGATTCTTAATGAGGTTGTAGACGTTCATGCATGTAGGCGCCCGATTTACGCACGAGCGAAGCGATCGTCACAGCTTGTAGTAAAACCGACAAGACCGAGTCGAATCCGGACAGTCTCCACCTGCTGACAACAATCTTTCTTCGGAATAGGGACAGTGAACTCGATCAGTTCTCTCCTAATATCGCGTTTATTTGTGATGTTATTTATCCTTGCAACCTCAATTACCTTTAATGGTTTTGAATCGCCTCTCAACACCTTCATAATCTTATTTGGAGCTTCAAGTTGTCGCCTCTCTGCGTTGTGGGAACAAGTTCGATCGTAAGTAAGTAAAAAAAATCGTGTTTGAAGAAATCGAATATATCATGAACTCATCAAAAAGGTGTCGCGGTCGTGATATGCTTGAAACGTCAAAACTTGACAAAAAAAATTTATTCAAAGTTTGTAGATTTTCTAATTCTCTTCAATTTGGTCTAAAATTTTACTTCACTTGAAACTCTATTGACTGAGTTATGTTTTCCGCAAATTTCAGCAACAATTATGCTTAAAATGCATCATTAATTGACCTATTTCCGGCAAGAAGCACTCAAGAACATGTGAAGACATAAAGACATATAAGAATGACAAAATATACAATATTAAGGACAATAGTATCTAAAATATGGGAAAATATAATGAAAGTATATTCGGATGCGACTGAATCAATTATGGCCTTCAAAACTCGGAAACGCCGGTTAATCGATAAGAAGTAGACCGGTCCGCTTTGCCATATGTCCACCCACGCATGTTATTTATCATTTATTTTTATTTTGTTCGCAAAATTTATATTTCGAGTGGGTTGTACTAATTAAATCCCAACATTAAATTTTGTTAATATTTTATATAATTGTAAATTTAATATTTTTTTGCTATAAATCATGCTAAAACTCGTCTAATTCGGCCTATGAATCGAGCCTAATTAAGAATCGAAAACCAACTAATTCCAACTAGATATAAGTTAAAACCAAACTAGAGACCACGGTCAGAATCATATTGTTTCTTCACGTAGCAGTTCTAAATATGGTTTCAATAACTGGGGAATCAAAAGATCGATTTCAGTCCAATTCTAATCGGCCTGGTTTAGTTTGAAACTGTGTCCAGCCCTAATTGGAACTGTCAAAGCAAACAATGAATAAAGTTACTAATTATTTAGCTCAAACTGCCTTTTCACGGTCCGATCAGACCAACTCCAACTCAAGTTATTAAAATGTAAAAATTATTACTTAATTATGATTAAAAATCAACACTCTATTATTAGATCTTCAATTCAATTTGCTGTAAATTTTAATAGATTTTGAGCAACTCTGTGGTCAAATCAAAACCAATAAACATGTACCTTTCCTCTTTTACAGAGCGATAAGGTTTCGCCGCAAGTTTGGCGATTCTCGCGGTGGTGAAGCCCTTCGCGGCGGCGGCGTCTGTGAGCGGTGGAGACCGGCGTTTGGAGGTTGGGTCGGTGGTAGTGTAGCATATCTGGGCAAAAACGGGGCAGAACCGGATCTGTTCTTGGGCTGGTTTTCGATGGAGGCAGGGCTTGGGTGCGGGATGGGGTTGACGGCGGCAGAGGCTGGCGGCGTGGGGGATGGGTCACGGTTGCAGGTGGGTCGAGGGGCTGGGCAGAGCGTGGAGGGAAGGCGGTGGAGCAAGGGTTCGGGTGGTGGCCAGGAGGGAACGGGGGCGACGACGGAGGGTTTGGGGGCCGGAGGTAGGGGACGACGGGGGAGTCTACGGGAGGGACGAGATCACAGGGATGAATCGGAACGTGATCGACAACGTCTAGGAGACCCCGGGAGGCGACGTTGCTGCTCGGATCGTGGAAAGAAACAAAAGACGGATCCCCGGGGGGGGGGGGGGGGGGGGGACCCGGGGAAAAGAAAAAAGAAAAAGGAGGGGGGGACGCACATAAGAATAGAAGAAATCCAAGAGCGGTGGAAGCACATATCGATTGAAAAAGAAGAGGAGGTTGGGCTGGTGGTTAAGGAGTCCGAAGAGGACGACATGTCAAGTGTGTTAGAACGGGGTCCTGGATGTTCAATAAAATTCAACTATTACTAGAACGACTACCCATGAGATCTCTCTCAGAAGAGATGGATTTCCGTTACTTCCAAATTTGGGTGCAGTTACATGGAATGTCGGCTCACTTGAAGACTAAGAAAGTCGCGACAAGAATTTGTACTATATTAGGGAGGGTGGTGAGACTAGACCAAACCAATTTTACAGGGCATTGGTGTCCTTACATCCGAGTACGGGTGGAGATGGAAATCAATAAACTCCTAACTAGAAGGATGCGTGTTGAGGACTCCAAAGGAACAGGGTACACGGTCAATTTCTAATATGAAAAACTTCCTTCGTTCTGTTTCAATTGCGGAATTCTAGGGCATGCAGACAAGCAATGTCGGGTTGGGATGGCGGGACAGATGGGAGAGGAGCCAAAACCTTATGAAATGTGGTCGAGAGCTGAGACGAAACAGAACAAGTACACACTGGGAGATAAATACATCACAAACAACCCATTAGAGGGTGATAGGGGGAGCCCGGGGAGAGGGGTAAACTCATAGTGGTCAAGGTCTAATTTCGGTGAAAGTAACACTGCCACGAGAGACACAAGTGATATATGAGGAGGGAGAAACGCCAAATGAAAGCAGTGGATCAAAGTGGAGGAGAGTGGAACAGGGAGGAAGAGAGGGAGGTTTTGATCTCAATCATGACATTTTATCGGCGGGAGCAGCAGAGAGGTCCCCCAGGGGGGCGTG